>JANPWX010000241.1:88700-120199 GCA_024734555.1 Trochalopteron elliotii
CGGAACATCCCGCTCCGGCGGCGGGGGGCGGTGAGTGCGGAGCCGGGGAGGGGGCAGAGGCGGCGGGATCCGCTCGCCGCCGACGGGTGGGGGGAAGGCGATGGATGCCCGGGGCGGAGGACGCTGTTCCAGCCCTTTGTTCGTTGCCGGAGGGAGCGCGGGGGCAAAATGGCGAAACTCCCCTTCCCCACCGTATTTCCAACTCGGTCCCACCCGCTTTGGGTGTGCGGGAAGCCTGGCAGAGCTGCCCGCAGCCGGGATGGGACGGGACGGGACGGGATGGGATGCTGTCCCCGCCCCGAGTAGCCCTGCCCCGGGAGGGCCACCTCTGCCAGAGGCCGCTTTCCCCCGCAGGGTGCAGCAGGGCCGTGAGAGGACGGGGAGCGCCAGGTGCCCGAGCATCGCTATCGCAGGGAGCGGCCGCGGGGCTGAAGCCGCCTTTCCAAAACCCGCTCCGGCCAAAAAGTGTTGGAAAGGCACACAGAGGTGGTGCCGGCATGCTGAGAGAGAAGGAAACTCGAGGGGAAGTGTTTTTGCACACATCCTCAGTCAGAGGCTAGGGAAGAGCTAAGTTATGTTTTTACAAAGCATGGCCCAGAAATGTCTTTAATTATGTTCTTAGGAAAGTACAGATAAAGATGGAAAAAAGGCGTCTTTCCAGGCTGACAGTTCTGCCTGATGCCACAGCAGCCACGCAGATGGAAGCATTTCTGTGAGTACTCCCGGCTGTCTGGGACCCATGTCTCGCACAGTTGCAGAATTAGCTGAGATAACTTTCCTGAGTCCCTTCCCAAAAATGCTGAAATCAACTTTATATTCATTGGTGGACTCTTATACTTTTTTTGGTCTGCATATTTGCATTTTGTTGTTGTTGTTGTTGTTGTTATTTTGTTCATTATGCTCTCCTGCAGATGGGTGAAGGACTGAATGAAGTAGGTAGTGAATGCCATTTGGGGGCAGCAGGGAAAAGAAGAATTGCTAAGGAATGGAAGAAATAACAAGGTTTCACAAAATGAGGTTGTGAATCAATGGGAGGGATGCTAACACTGAAAAGTCAAGGATTAAAGGTTCTCAAGCATTTCTGTAGCATGGACCTCATCTTAATGCAACGAAGTGTCTTGCAAACATCATGTACAGAAAGCAAATTCCTCCAGTCCTTTGGTGTTAGCAATAAAATGCAATCAGCTCTGTAGCTAAGATGATTATGAACATGGAGAAATGATGTTGGGAGAGTACATGCAGTAGTCCCTGAGTCTTTGAATATCACTTAGCAACTTAAGGAAGAGTCAGCAGGGTATGACTAGCCACACATCCACAGACTTCCAGCAGATGCTGTATAGGCAGAATACGAGGTAACTATCAAGACAGGCAGAATTTTTTTAAAAAGTGACTTTCTTTAAAGTAAGAGAAAAAAGACTGATAGTGACATTCTTGTTTCTTCACAGCCCAAATGAAGGGGCTGGTAAGTAGGACTTAGAAACGAGTAAGATCTGTAGAAAATGGTAAAGTAAAATGTGCCTATTTTCTTTCTTATTTCTCCCCTTCACCTCTTCTTGTCTTCCCTGTTCTAGGTTTGGTGTTCTCCTCTTTGGTGTGCCCACAGGCAGTTTACTGCCCCTTCGCTTGCCCATCTAAAATATGCAGTTTCCTGCATACTACAGGTAAATTTTAACAAAGGCAAAAGGGCCTCCAGTCATTGGAAAGAGTTTGAAGAACTGTTACCTGAATGTTTCTGAGCGTTGTTCTGCTTCTAGCTGCTCAGCATGTCTTGGCTGCTCCAGGTCTGCACGCTCTGACCATGAGCAGCAATTCCTCCCTGAGCAATGGGAAGGGCCTGAGGAACCTGACCACGGAGGAAGATGGGGCAGTCAGAGTCACCGAGTCCATTGCTATAATTGTCATTGCCATCTTCATCTGTTTGGGCAACCTGGTGATTGTTGTCACTCTCTATCGCAAGTCCTACCTTCTCACCTTGAGCAACAAGTTTGTGTTCAGCCTGACCCTCTCCAACTTTCTACTTTCCGTGCTGGTGCTGCCTTTTGTTGTCACCAGCTCCATCAGGCGAGAATGGATCTTCGGGGTTGTTTGGTGCAATTTCTCAGCCCTGCTCTACATGCTGATCAGCTCAGCCAGCATGCTCACCCTGGGACTCATAGCTATAGACAGGTAAGCTGCTTTTTGGTAACGAATTGTAACAAATTGTCTGCTGCTCTCATAGAGTAACTCACTGCCTGTTCATAGAGTTGAGAAGCA
Source organism: Trochalopteron elliotii (assembly GCA_024734555.1). NCBI lineage: Eukaryota > Metazoa > Chordata > Aves > Passeriformes > Leiothrichidae > Trochalopteron > Trochalopteron elliotii. The sequence goes on from JANPWX010000241.1 coordinate 90,954, forward strand.
CTGCAGAGGGTAACGTGGTGTACTGCTGGAGTGTCATTTTTATTTGAGCCCCTCATGAAATTTTGATGTGGAGCAAAAGAAAGTGATGTCATCAATAATGGAAAATGCAGACATTCATCTACAGTGTTTTAAAGCTCTTGATAGTATAATAACATATTATTTGATAAACATGAAATAGCGACTTAAAATTCCAGATTATACCTTAAGCATACACTTAAACATAGGAACAGATTTAATGGTTGCATGTGTGCCTTCAGCCAAATTTGAGTCTTGGTTGTGATACCAATACTGATCACAGTGATACCTGCTTTTACATGTAACTGTTTCTAGAAACAGGGTTTCTGAGCCTGTTTGGAGAAAAAAGAACTAGATATTAGCATCATTTCAGCGTGTTCTTTTCTTTCTTGTATGTTTTTTATGCTCCTGTGGATTACTTCTTTTCTTGCCCCGCAGGTACTACGCTGTGCTGTACCCGATGGTTTATCCAATGAAGATAACGGGCAACAGAGCAGTGGTAGCTCTTGTATACGTGTGGCTGCATTCCCTCATTGGCTGCCTCCCTCCCCTTTTCGGCTGGTCCTCTCTGGAGTTTGACCAGTTCAAGTGGATGTGTGTGGCAGCCTGGCACAAGGAGGCTGCCTACACAGCCTTTTGGCAGGTCTGGTGCGCGCTGCTGCCGTTCGTGGTCATGATGATCTGCTATGGATTCATATTCCGCGTGGCAAGGATCAAGGCCCGCAAGATCCACTGTGGGAGTGTTGTCATTGTGGAGGAGGACTCGCAGAGGAACGGGAGGAAGAACTCCAGCACCTCCACGTCCTCCTCTGGCAGCCGAAGGAACGCTTTCCAAGGGGTGGTTTACTCGGCCAACCAGTGCAAAGCTTTCATAACCATCTTGGTTGTCATCGGGGCTTTCGTCATTACGTGGGGCCCTTACATGGTGGTGATAACATCAGAGGCACTTTGGGGTAAAAACAGTATTTCCCCTGCCTTGGAGACATTGGCTACCTGGCTGTCCTTCTCCAGTGCCATTTGCCATCCTCTGATTTATGGGCTGTGGAACAAGACGGTGCGCAAGGAGCTCCTGGGAATGTGCTTTGGGGATCGCTATTACCGCAAGTCTTTTGTGCAGCGGCACAGGACGTCGAGGCTGTTCAGCATCTCCAACAGGATCACAGGTAAGATGTGGCTGCAAAAGACACTTCCTTAATGCCACCAAGAGTATGACTTCCTGTCTACCTGTGCTTGGCACGTTTCAGGGCTCTGTAAAGAGAGTTGGATGTTTCTGCAATTTTCAGCAGCCTTTTATCAGTCAGGTTATAGGCATTTGAAAGGAGAATTTTTCTCTTTTTTTATAGCTAACATCTTTCTCCTGCTATAGTAAAACTTCCTCAGGCAGGGAAGACATAGTGATGAAGTTAATAAAAATAATTTATTTTCTTCTTTCTCAAGCATTTCCTTTTGTGTGCCTTCTATTTTGTGTTGCCCAGATTTGAGCTCTACCAGCAGTACTTTTTACTGCACTTTTTCTTTGATTAATGGCCTTGTGCTATAACTGTCTAAAATCTACTGAGGTTTCACTGGCATAACTGTTTCTACAAGTTCAGCTTTTAGGCTTAATGGTTATGAAGAAATGATATAAACAAAGTAAAACTGTAAAGCCATAGAAGTATTCAGTGTGTCCCCAGGTTGCAGGCTGAGACCTCCAGTTGCTCAGTTTGGTTCTTTGGTTTTTTTTTAAAGTAGCAATGCAATGACATTCAGATTTTTAATAATTTTTCTGGTCATGTTCAGAAGCTTCTGAAAAGAGAACATCTTCAAGGGATATTTCACGCAGAGGCAGGAACTGAAATTATTTAATTGGGAAGGATGATCTAAAATACAGAAGGAAGATGAGAGCAGCAAGGTGTCCATTATCTTTTCTGCAGCCTGGAAACACTGGGAGGGACTGTCATGTAAATGAAAGAGTTATGGAGCTGTGGCCACATCACAAGCTCCAGGAGCTTTGGCAAGTCTGTATCCAGGAAATGCTATGGATTAATACATTGGAAGCTGAGGTGGGGAGGGAAAAGACAGGAAATCTCTTTCTTTTTCCAAGCAATAAACTTGAAACTGTCAGCTTCTTATCAGATGTCCTGGCTGGAGGCTGATAGGGAGGGGAAAAAGACTCCCAACAAACTCACAACAAAATCTCAAGGTGGGATCCAAAGCAGCACCTTTGTAAAAATCCCACAATCTCCTCCCTTCTTGTTTTGGAGATTTGAAAGAAGTTGGGCATCTCTGTGCCCCAACCTTGCTCATAAGCTTCTTCCCACACTACTGGCCTGTCACAGCTGCTGGTGGCTACCAAGTTATTCTCTGTCTAGAAGATGCCTGGCAAATCTCCCCATCCGTGTGAGAGCATATGCTTGGTGCTCAGCCTGTCTGGCTGATGAAACACACACAGTTGCAACAAGAGTTGGAGGGAGATGGTGCACAGAGAAAGGGGACTTGACTTTCCAAACCTGAGAGCTGTTGACTGGATTTCTAAGATGGGAAGTCCAGAATCTGGGCTCTCCATCTCAGCAAGCTAAGTTTTATATGCAGAATAATAAATGAGGCAGTAGAGTGGGTATTACTGGAACAGGTTATTACCATTGCAGACTCCTTAACCATTCACTATGTAACAAACCCAAAACTTTCTTGCAGATTTGGGACTTTCTCCTCACCTTACTGCCCTCATGGCAGGTGGGAGGCCTCTGGGAAACAGCAGCAGCACAGGAGACACAGGTTTCAGCTGCTCACAGGATTCAGGTAACAGCAAGTCTCTTGCTCCCTACTTGGGCAGACGTTTGCACTTGGCAGCAGTCTCGGGGACAGCCAGTGTTTACACCCACAGATGTCTCCTGGTGGACTAATGACACGAAGCATCTGTTCCAACAAAACTGCTGCAGTTGTTTTTTTCCTCCCTTGCTCTCAATGGATTGACTTGCAAAATGCTGCTTACAGAATGGTGACCCTCCCTTGGTAATGTGTCCTGGGAACAAGACCCACTGATTTTGTGCCCTTCTCCTTCAGTTTCTGTTCTTTGGAGACTTTGTCTGTATACACAAGGAGCAGAGCAACAAAGTGCTGTGAAGAATGTGCTTCTCTGTTTCCTATTTTGTTAGAGACCTTGTCTTGTTCATCCTGCAGTGTAAACATAAACACTTAGGATGGTTTCAGCTTATGATTTCATTACTACTTAAGATCTCTCAATTGAAGATGGTTTGGAAAAGGGAAAAAGAGTTCTGATGGTAATTTTCTATCCAGATCTATTGCTAGATTTTTCTGGCAGTTAACTCAGCTACCAATCCTTAACTGCAGTAGTTATTTTAGAGAGTATTTCTGCTCTAGAGACACCAGAGGGTGATCTTTTAAAGGTTGCTTGGTGTAAGGAATTTGTTTCCTGCTTTTGTAAATGAAGTCTGTGGAGCTGGGATTTATTTTGTAGTTGTTTTGTGCTGGTAGTTTTCTACCTGTTGTGGATATTCTGCAGTTGTATGTGGTAAAGGGGAGCAGGCTGCTGGTAAACCTGCCTCAGTTAAGAGGATGTGGTGTTACCATCTTGTGGACAGCAGTTTAAACAAATGAACAAAACTAAAGCAATACCAAAATGCTGTTATAGAAGTGCCACTGCTGGTTAAGGAGGGAGCACAGTCTATAGCCTGGGAATGGATATACAGTGATCCACTGTGGAATACTGTTTCTGTGAGTTACTAAGGAGCAGAAGGAAGCCTTAGTCCCTTGCATGTAGTACATGATCCTGGGGCCTGCGATGCCCAGTCTCTAATGAGAAGACTTCCCAATCCTTTCAGTGAAAACTAACCTCATTCTTTTCCTGTGCAGCATTTAATTTAAGCTGAAATTTACTCACAAAAGCTGGGTTTAGACATCTTTTGAAGGAACTGCTGAAAATAGGCTGAAAACCTTTTGCCACCATATTGTATCCCAGTGTTACTGTTTGGCTTGAGGGCTCTTGCTCTTTGCAGGAACAGATACAATGCTGCTTGAGGATTATAGCTCAGATGGCCCTCATGCCCCACACTGCAGCTGTCCCCCTCGAAGGAGGAGTTCTGTGACATTTGAAGACGAAGTGGAACAAATTAAAGGTGAGTGTGAGAGTAGGTATGAAAATGCTCAGTCAGCTATATTGAATGCTCGGGAAGCTTCCCATGATCTTGAGAATGGTCTTGAAAAGACAATTATCTGACCACTGTTTGCCTTGACAGACCTGATCATTCATGCAGGTGCAACAGAAAGCAGAATCAGGCCTTTCTTCCAGATCTCAGGCAGCAGCAGGCAAGGACAAGAGTTAGAAGCTGGGATTCCCTGCATATATATAAATTAAATTGCACAGCAGTATCCTCTCTGCAATTCCACTCATCTTGGTGGCTGTTAGAGTCTGTTTTGTGTTTCTTGGGGAATATATTTTCCTGCCCTCATATTTTGATTGCAATATCCCTGTGTTTCTCTTTTGCTGTCTCTTCTCAACTTTGTCACTTACAGACTTGAAATTCTTCCATTTACAGACTTCAATGATCTGAATATCATTTTATTCTGTTTCATTTACTTGGTTTTACTTAAATTCTACTTTGCTTTACTGGGTGTGTTCCTCAGCAGGTATGGGTCAAAACAGATGTACCACACACAATTTTTTCAGTCAACTTGCTTGTTAATTCTGGGCTGGCAAAACGTTGCTGTGATCATCTGAGAAATGTCAGAACATTAATTTATGCTGATAGTTAGAATAATTTCAATAGAAGACTTGATAATAACAGCTGATTTTTCTAAACAATACATGATTGTGGACAGGATGAAAATGAGCAGAATGGCTTTAAGAATCAAGTAATAATAAAACCTGAAATAATGAGAAAACTGTTTCTATGGAATTTTTAAACATCTTGGCAAAATTCCCTTTTGTCCTCTTCGTAGCATGAGATGAATATTTCCTTGTACAAACACATTAGCATACATTTCCCACTATCTTTCTGAGTGATTACATAGTAGCAGACATCTAGTTTCTTGTGAGAGTGAAAGAGGGAAGTCTCAGTGCACAAGTCCCCACAGGTTTAGCAGTTGTCCCTGGTGAGTCTCAGGGCTTTCAGCATCCCTGAGGCTTTAAATTATTTTAGCACTCACTGAAAAAGTTACATTTAGGATGAAGTCTTGTATTGCTCAACATGTTGGTGGGTAGAGAGGTGTACAGATGCTACAAAAACAGCTGCACCAACACAGACTATCCCAGGTCACTCTGAAGCTTCATGTTCATAGAATGGTGTAGGAAGCCCAAGTATTGTTGGTAAATATTTTGCAGGGGGAATGATGATGATGCCTTTACAACAGGATCTATATTAGTTTTCAAGCATTTGCACAGCCATGCATACCAACTGCTACCTGTGTTTGTTTTTTTTTTTTTTTTCAGAAGCTGCAAAGAACTCTGTTCTTCATGTAAAAGCTGAAGTCCATAAATCTCTGGACAGTTACGCAGCCAGTCTGGCCCGAGCTATAGAAGCTGATGTGAAACTCAGCCTGTTTGGGGAAGATGCTTTACCAGGAGCCCTGTTCCCCTTGTGGACTCTGGCAGGAAGCAGTGGGAACACCCGGCGTGGTGCCAGGCCCCAAGCCAGCCAAAGGCTGAAGCTGCAGAGCATCGACGAAGGGAACGTTTGACACGAGCACTGGAGTAGGAAAACAGAATGAAACCACTGAGCAGGGCCTACTGCAGCTGGTAGTGTTTCACCAGGATACCTTGTTGTGTTCCCAGTGTTTTTTCAACACTTGGAAACAGCTGGGTTCAGAATGCATCAGCATTTTACAGCAGTGTTTGTTTACTGGTTAGGGTGCTACTGACTCTTCTGCCGCATCATTCTCACACAGTGCGTAGGAATGCAGGGCTTGGTTTCATTGACCAGATCATAAGTCACTTGAATCTTGGGTCCAGTACTGGCCAAAGCTGATACAGGAACAAAACAGAAAAGGTATGTGCAGTGTTTATTTCATTGTTACATCCATGCTCTTCTGACCAGCAAGATAAATCAGTTGATACTTGATAGCTGGAGTGCTCTGACAGGAGCTTGTGCATCGGATGGTACATAAAGCCTTACTGTCTCAGACTCCCTGCTGAGGAACATGGACTTCACTCAGGGCAAAACCTGAACTTTTCAGAGAGCTCCTGCAGATTATGGTCCTGCTTACCTTTTCTGGGGGATATTTCAGTCTGTTCAGCCATCAGAATGCCAAATCTGACATTGGACTGTGCTTTGCTTCAGCAGCATGGGACACCAGCTCCTCTGGATGTAAGGAATGGGAGTAAACATGTGCTGGGAACAGCACAGAGATGGGATTTGAGGAAATCATTAGTGCAGAATTCTTAGTTTCTCTGAGAACTTCAGCTCATGTCCCTGGTTTTGCTGTTATTAAAAAGGCACTCTGTGGCTGTGCTGTTTGACAGAATATAAATAAGATTTTACCACTTCATAGTCAGGATTCATCTTCTAGACAGAAGAGAGCTGGTTTTTTTAAATCACGAGGGAATGTAGTATTTAAGCTGTAGTTACCTCAGTGCTTCTATTTCTTGGAGTATTAATTCATTAATCTCAAAAATAAGAACATTTGGCACTTATATTGCACTTTGCATGTTCTTAGGCACTGTACAGACATTACCTTGTTAGGCCTTTGTGAGAGGGTTGATCAGCCCTCCTTGCCAAAGAAGGGGAACTCAGCACAGCCAAGCTGCTGGCAGTGAAGCAAGCTGCAAAGGTGGGAAGGTTTGTAAGGAAAAGAGAAATGAGGTGGATCATTCGAGTATATCCAGCTTGAGGAACCTTTCTGTGCCTTCCTGGGCAACCCCCTCCCTTACTTTGGGGGGGTTAAAGCCCTGCCTTACCGTGTATTTCAAAGAGAGGGAGACATAAGGATAATTCTGCGGGGGTGTGTGTCAGTAGCAAATGGACTGAAGGACCAAGGGTTTGCATTTGTTTACTCTGTGTGTGCTCCCTTGTGCTTCTGCCTTTCCCCAGAAGTGCTTTGTATGAGGTTTAGCTGCAGATTGTTTGGAAATCAGGAGCAGGATGCTTCCATCTGGGCAAAACCAGGGTGTACACTCATTAAGTTTTGTCTTTGTGGGACTTACTCAGAGGCACAGAAGCAAAGTGTTGAGAGGCAGAGCCTCGGTCCAGTACTGTATTTAGACATCCTATTTGTCTGTGTTCCCGACTCAGAGATATATTTCAGCACAAGCTTATGTCCATCTCTGGACAAAGCAACTTGACTTTCTGAACTAGCCTGAATCCCATTGTGTTCCCATGAAAAATATAACTGCATGCTTAAAATTCAGTACATGGTTTGCTGATTTAAGAACAGGCTGTTAGAGCAAGAACACTTAAGCTCCAGTAAGATGGCTCTTAGCATAATGCAGGAATAAATCAATTAATAATAGTGAGGTTCTAACTCCTGCATTTTTTACTTCTAATGTGTTAGAGAAATTGCACCTGTGGGCACTCATTAAGAAAAAAAACCCCAAAAATCCCAGTATTTGCCGGGAAACGCCCTGCAGCGAGGTCATTATTGCTACTGTTAACATTTACAATCACGGTGGCTTGTAGTACTCAACACTCAAGCTGCACGCTTACCTGGAAGTATTTTGTCTGCATCCCTTTTATTCCGTACTCCTGCTTGAAAGAAGTTGAGCAGAGTCGTTGCTGAATGTCAGAAGGGCACACACGAATATGAACACATTGTGGAGGAGTAGGTCCTGGCCCAAAACACTCTGTGTTTAGGAGAAAAAATTCCAAGGCACGTGTGAAAGCACAAAATCGATAGTATTGTGTAAAAAGCACATTTTTCACACAGGTACTCAGACAAATGCAGCCTTCAAGCAAGTCAGAAGGGTTGCAAGAGTTTGCACCTTGGCTGAATTCGGCTGCCAGTGTTCATGTCACTAATTATTATTTAGTGTAAATGTTGTTTGTAATTTTGTACACACGTTATAACCTTTCCGTAACTGTTATTACCGGAGTCGTTCTCTCACTTAAGTCGCCATTAACAAAAGCAGTAACTGAGAAATGCACAGGTTTTGTAAAACTGTATTTCCCATCTTAAATACAGAAGAGAAAAAAATCCAACTTATTTCCAGTTCCTGATGGTCTGCGGTGTTTGTACGGTTATTTCAGCTTACGTTCATCTTTAAGTATTTTACTTTTAAACGCGTGTCCCGCTGGCAGGATGAGCCTGTCAGGCACGACGGCGGGAGCCATTTCCAGGACTGGGAAGTGTCCCGGGAGGAGCTCGGCTCCCCCCGCACCGGGCAGCCTTTGGGAGCGCGGTGGGCACCGGGGCGGGGCCCGAGGGCGGGGCCCGAGGCCACGCCCAACGACCACGCCCCTTTCCGTATGACCATGCCCCCTGAGTATATTCCCTCCCGCCTGTTCCCGCCCTCGGGGGCGCGAGCTCTGTGCGCGAGGGGCGCGCGCAGCGGCGATTGGCTGCCCCGCCCCTCGTCCCGCCCCTGCCCCGCGCTGATTGGTGGGAGTGCCGGCCCGGCAGGATTGGCCGGTTCAAAAGGTGGGCGCGGCCATCTCCCCGGCCATGGAGGCTGTGACCTGCACTGAGCACGGTGAGCGGCGGCCCGGGGGTCGCCATGAGGGGGGGAGAGTGTGGGGGGCTCGGCCTGAGCAGTTCCGCTCTTCTCCGCTCCGCAGGGTCCCTCTGCTTCCTGAAAACGGGCGTCCGCGATGGCCCCAACAAAGGGAAGAGCTTCTACGTGTGCGGCACGCAGGGCCCCGCTGCCTGCGACTTCGTCCTCCCAGCGCAGTAGGTGCAGAGCAGGGGCGGCAGGAGGGGGGCGATGGGACAGGGGGCACACTTGGCTGTCCTGAGGGAAGTTCACTGCTGTGTCAGCAGTCGCAAGCTTGTTTTCTTACGTAGCCTTTGTTTTGTCGCAAGTGAAGGGCTTGCTATGGCAGCTTCCTGGGCAGTTCGTCTTGTCTGTATTCTTCCGCTTCTCCTTTCCTCCTTTCAGGGTTCCTGCTTCTCACTGCTTGATCCATGAGGGCTGCGTGGTGGAACTGCAAGTCCTGGTTCAGCAGCCCGACAGAGATGAGTATCAGTAAGTTCCTCAAATTTTTTAAAAAACCTCATGTCTGCCTTCAAACGGGTAAAGCCTGTGTTCCTTCTTCCCTCTTTATCCTATATTCAGTGCTTAAAATAATCTTCTCAAACTGATTCTGACTAATGGTCATTTAGTTTTTACAGTTACACGTCAGAAAACTTGAATCCTGTGATTAAGCAGTTTTTCTGTAACGAGGATTTAATATCCACCTAAGCTGTATCTGTGTTCTGTGGTAAAAGGAGGGTTCTTAGAGTACCTCAATTTTATGGCATCTTTGAAGACTTACTTTGTAGGATGCCACCTCTTAAAGACCATTATTCTTAATGCCAGGAGGATCTTAGCTCTCTTTATTCCTTATGAACAAGTGAGAGAGCTGAACTACCAGTCATTCAAAGTGGAAACAGGAGTTTATTGCACATATTGAAGCATTGGCAATTGTTTGATGGTGACTGACTTGCAGTTTCCTTCTAAATCTGAGGAGGGGCATCGAGCCCTGAGGCCTTCACCTACCCTGTTTCCAAATGTTTGCCACTTTTATTAGCAGTTACATCCAATAGTATAAACCTGGATCATCAGATAAAGTTTGTTTTTTAACAGAATTGAACATGGCTCTGTGGTTGGGTTCATCCAAACTCAGCATCAAATCTACCAGTGTTAATTCTGATAAAGTACTTGCAACAGTCCTGGTTGGCTAGTTAAGAAAAAGGAAATCACATCCAAAGTATTTCTGTCCCTGAGTTGCTATAAAGATGAGGTGGCCTGTGCAGTGTAAGTAAAAGAAGAGCTGTTTCCTTGCACCTTGAAATCATAAGATGCTCCTGAGGCTCTAAACACAGACAGTATTTTTGCCTGAGCAGTTACTCTTCTATTGGTAAAATTAAAAAAACCCAAACCCTAGGAATCTTTATTCAGAGAACACTACTCCTGTAAAAAGCTCTGTTGCCAGTGTTCGTGGCCTTTTGTTATGTAAAGTACAGGATAACAGAACTTGCCTGTGTTGGTTTTTGGTGCAAGGTACTTTTAAAAGAATGCTTAGAGCTTCTTTACTGGCTCCTGGGATTGAAATCTTGTTTTAATCCTTGGTAGGTTGTTTTACCGGTGCATTAAGAGTAAGTTGAAAGGGAAGAAATGGTGTGGAAGCGTCCCATGGCAGGTATGAGTGTTTTGTTTGTATTATATTATCACCTGATTCCAGCATGACTTCTCATTCCATGTACCATAATCACCTTTGAAACTACTTAGTGGGAGATTTTATATTTTCCAGCTGAGAAATGTATCAGGCATGCTGTCCTCTAGATGTGATTTCTCTTTCTCTTAAGTTGTGTGAAATACTCACTATTCTTCAGTCTTAGAAGAAACTTGGATTTGATTCCTGGCTGTCCTCCTTTCTAGAGATTGTGCTATTGGGACTTGATCCCAAAAGACAATGGGAATGGCAAAGAAAGTAGAAAACCAGCCATTTCATTTTGGATTTCTTATTAAATACTTATCCTGATTCTGTTAAAATGATAGGAAAGATGATCTTGGTAGAGAATGAAGTCTTGCTTGAGGTGATCAGGTTGTGTGTGTTATTAACATGCTTTAATAATTTGTACATTAGCATTTACTCCCATGTACGTGTTGCAGGATCCAAAAGCTACCCAAGTGTCAAAACCCTTGGAATCCCAGCCCAGAACAGTACCTTTCTTCAATCCCACTAGCCAAAGAAATCCATTCAAAGTGATAGACAAGAATTGTGCACCATCATCCTGGAAACAAGTGAAGCAAAGAAATGGAGAGGAAAGTAAAGCAAAAGCAGTTAAAGCAGAGAATGAGAGTGTGCTGGTGTCACATAAAGAAAAGAAATCAACCTCTGATTCCTCCACAGAGACAGTATGTCTAGAAGAGCTTAAAAATGAAAAGAAGCCATCCACAGGAAGTAAAAGTGACCCAGAACTTCAGGAGACTACAGTGTCTGCATCTAAACTTTGCCTTTCTGAGACCAGGAAAGGGAAAAATACACTTTCAGAGGAAGAGAAATACGGTGGCAGCAGCAGGGAATCCACGAAGCCTTCTGACTGTGTGGACAAGGAGCCAAGCACAAGATCAAAGCTCTTGCCACTAAGTCTTGGAGAGCAGAGTACAAGTAGCAAGACTCCAGGCGAGGAGCAGCTTGGAGAAAAAAGCTTCAAAAGCTGTAGGGATAAAGAAACAAGAGAGGAAGCTTGCACTGGTCAGAAGAATGGTGAAGTGAAAGCGGTGTCTCAGGAAGATGCCCCTGCCCCAGCAGGAGCACAGTCGGCATCGCAGAGTGCTGCCCTGAGGGGAGGGGCGGGGGCAGAGCTGCCCAAGGCACCGCTCGGGCCAGGGCTGCCACAGCCTCCTGGTGACGCCTCTGGCAGTGACAGCGATGAAGTACAGTTTGTTTGTTCCTCATCAGGTAAAAGTAAACCTGAGAAATCCGTTGAGATTCCTTCAGGAAAAACAGGGAAGACTGTGCAGGGGGCATCTTTGCCAGGAGCAGCAGCATCACATCACATGGGAGGACCCCAGGACCCTAAAGTGCTTCATAACCATCTTGCAGTCCAGCTGAAACAGAAAAAGGTCATTTATTGCACTTATTATTTGGGGAGTTTATTGTTCTGTTTTCAAGGTGACTTCCCTTACTCATATACGTAGTACGGACCAGTTGTATTAAGCAGAAACAAACCAATTACCTCTAAGGTAATACAATCTTCTGCCTTTGGGGATGCTCAGCTTTGACCCACCTGAGGTTGTCTTGTCTTTTACCCTGAAAGTAATTTGCATAAAATGGAATAATGCACAGCCAGTTTAACCTTTGTGAATAACATAGCTGTTTCTGGTAGGCTCTCTTGGCCTTGTGCAGCAGGAGTCATCTAGCAATGAAAGCTCACACACTACGGTGTAAACTACCTGTCTGTTTGGTTTTTTTCAATAGTTGCCAATCACTGTTTTACAGTTTTTATTATGAACCCCCCTGTTTGTTTAGAGTTCAGAAGAGAACCTTGAAATCAACTCAGAACTGCTGTTTGTGTCAACATAGAAGGAAGGGTCCAAGTAGGTTAAATATTGTGGCTGTTTTGACAGATGTTAAGATTGTCTGACTCACCTGACTGCCTGTTTCATAAAAAGGAGGAGTCTGTGTGTCCTTCCATATTTTCTGAAGAACACTAATTATTATTTTATTTTCTGCTAAAAGACTGCACTGTAGTGTTTAACTGCACTGAATGGCACCTGAAAGCTTTTGGAGATCACAGAACAGTATCGAAATACAAATTAAAATGGGATAAGATTAGCTCTTTTTAGACTTCTGACCTGATTGCTCTGTGTTGGCAGAGAGCTTGGTAACCATACTCAAGCTTTGGTTTCCTTCTTTTTTGCAGAGTACATTGGCTACAGTAAATGTTCAATTGCTGCCAGATAAAGGGGAACGGTTATTAAAGCAAGTGCAGGATTTGGAAGCTGCACTCAGTGCTCTGAACGTTTCAACAGCAGATACTAGTGAAACAGGTAAGGCTATTTTTTTTTCTCCAGAAGTTTAAAAAAGTTTGTCTTAAAATAGTTATTAATATGAGGAAATATAGCATAAACTTATATATGGCCTGTGATCTATAAAACATTTGTCTATTGAGATTTACTGAAGATGAAAAGTGTTAATTGCAAAATACGTGGGAGCAGATGAATGGAACAACTCAAGTGTTTCCTCTGTAACGTGGTGGCTTCCCAAGGGAGTTTCCTCCCACCATGAGGATCTAAGTTTCCAACTTTGGCTGCATGATTGAGACAGGTATCTCTATGAGAACATACCAATGAAGTGTGAACTCCCTCTGTTGCATTATGGAACTGTGCTGTTCATGCATGTTGTTGTCACTGAATATTCCAGTTACCAAATTCAAAATGAGCAGCTTCCAGGGTGCCACTCCTGTGAGAGGAAAGCTCAGAGCTCTTGGCCCACTTGGTCGTGGATGTTTCAATAGTTTTTGTGTTCAAAATATTGACAAGAGAGATGTCTTCAAAATTAATAAATCATCTGGGAACAGGGTGCAAAACTGACCTTGTCTGCACTACTCTGATCACAGCTGCAGAGTTCACTGTGCTGCTGTAAACCATGTTCTGAGGCTGGAGCTGGACTCATTGCCTGTCACAGCAGCAGCCCAAGAGCACTGCTGGTAGCTGCAGTGGCTCAGGTGATGTGGTAATCTGCGATTAAACTGGTGTCACCACTTCATAGTATTTCGCAAGCAGACAACAGGGCAAAATGAAGGCTCTTCTCTGGGCTGTAGAGCAAGGCTCTGAGGTTCACTGTGTAACCTTTTCAGCCTGTGATTCCTTTCTCCTTAAGGGCAGGATAGCACAAGCAGCAGCTGCCATGAAGAATCTTTGTCTAACCCAATTGGCAGGCCAGGAGGTACAAAGCTGATAGCACCACTCATGCTCCAGAATCCTACAGCAAAGGCCTCTGCAGGCTCACACAGTCACCCTTCAGCTGCTGCTACTTGGGGTTCCAGTGGCCAAGGCTTTGGAAGTAAGTATAGAAAGACTTTGCCATTAGAGAGAATGCTGTTGAGTGCTATTTCTGAAATAATCCTGCAGCTTGTGGATACATGTGACAGTACTAAGCCTGTTTTGTTACTGCATGCTGACCCTCAGGCATCTGTAGCCACTGAAGTCAATCTCTGAGGTGAAAGATCTGTCTGGAAAAGTTAGCTTTGTAAACACATCTCTGGTACTGTGTCTTTGCAGTGAGCGTGGGTGTGCAGAATCTCTATGGGGGAAGAATGACAGAAGATCGAATCAGGGCTGTACACAGTGCCATATTTGAGGCTATAAATCATCTTCACAAATCTCTAGAATCCTGTCCAACAGAGGAGACAGCAGCTGAAGATCCCTCTGGACTGAAGGTGGGTTGGCAAGGATGGGAGCTGTCATGCTGATGAATGAATCACAGCCTCTGAGTGGTGCCCTAGAGCATTCCCTCCTTCCCACTTTGACATACTTTGCATCCTGCTGGAAGGAGATATTCTAATTACATTTCATCCATGCTTGTACGTGACTGGCAGAACAGAGGTGTGAGGAACAGGCTGAGAACCTCATTGTTCATTCTTCCTGGTGAGCTGTAAGAAATATTCTTTCAAAAACATGTTGCAGGGGATTGAGTTCATGCAATGTGATGGACTCCAGAGTAGTCAGTTCTAATCTGTTTGAAGTTATATGCAAGGTACTGGAACAAAGGCTCATGCCTCTACAGGATGGTGTATAGATGCATATGTGTTGTGTCACTTGTCACATTGTCTGGGGACCTTGTCAGTGGCGGGGAAGACCACTAAATGTCCTGTGATGGTAGTACATAGTCCCTCTTCCTGTTTCAAGAGTCTGTAGGGGTCTTAGTCTCAGTGAGAAAAAGGGAAGTGTTCTCAATCCCTTTCCTTGGCAGTGGTAGCTGTTGTAAGCAAGGTAGTCTGGGGTGGATTTTCCAGCTGAACAAGCCATCCTTATCTCTCTCTGAGGCACTAGGCTGGTTAGTGGAGGAAACATTAGGAAGACTTATCTGTGGTACTGCTGACCTCCTGTCTTCAGGAGTTGCTTACCTTGGGTATCCCAGCCCATGTGGAAAAAGAACAGGTAGGTAAACTCCTTTTAGTAGGACTGTAGTAACACAGTTGAACATGATAATTGGTACAGGAAGCAGATGTGTCTACATTTTGCCAGGTCTTTCCTTCAAATCCTGTCTCACTCACCCCTCAGGTCCCACTGCTGCAGCACCAGAAACAGGCGCTCGCGTGGCTCCTCTGGAGAGAGAGTCAGAGGCCGTGCGGAGGAATTCTGGGTGAGCAGCAGGACAGCAGAGTGGGTTTTGTGGGGCTGATCTGTGGCAGACAAGTTTTGCACGTAAACTTGCTTAGAGGCCAATAACTGGTTGTTTTGTAGGCATGTCAAAAGGGCTTGTTTTCTGTGCCCCATTACCAAGTACAAGTATTAACCAATTACTAAATCATACCCTGAATTTTTCACCTGAGTATTTCTGATTTTCTGAGTTCCTCAGGGCACCTCCTGTTGTAGTATTTCCCTCAGTGTAGATCCAAGGGGGCTCATTTCTGCAGGTGGTAACTTGAATGTGTTTTTTTTGCAGCGGATGACATGGGCTTGGGGAAGACACTAACAATGATTGCTCTCATTCTGGCCCAGAAGCAGCTGAAGACAGAGAAAAGAAAGGAGACATTAGAAATATGGCTATCCAAAAATGGTATGGAGTTGCCTAAATTGTACTGTGCTTCCTTGCCTGGACTTTCTTTTGATGAAGGTCATTTTTGTCTCCCACTGGATGTGTAGGATTTTCCAACTCATTACTTTATATTGTCTGGGGAATTTTTTTTTTTTGGTACTGTTTTCCTTAAAGCCAGCATATGATGGGTTTGCAAAAGGTTTCATGTTTTTTTTTAAATATGTGCATAGTTTTCATAGGGACTTCAAATAGTTACTACACACCTCTCTGTAACTGATCTTTTTTCTTTCCAACTCTCCCCCAAAGATTACTTTTATCTTGTCCACAGACACTGGGGGGGATGTTAGTGCTTTTTTAAAGAGTATTGCTTCTGTGTCCACAGTCTGTACTGTTTGTATCCTCATGGAACTGGTTGGACACTTCTCAAATGTGAGTTTCCAAAACTTGTCTTTGTTCTAGTCTAATGTGAAGACATTGAAACCTGTCTGCATTATTTTCTTTTAGACTTCACTGTTGTCCCTTCCCATGCCACATTAGTCATTTGTCCTGCATCCTTGATCCATCACTGGAAGAAAGAGATTGAGAGACGTGTGGCCTTTGGCAGACTGAGGGTCTATTTGTACCATGGGCCAAACAGAGATAAGCATGCAGAGGTGTAAGTGCTAAACCATAAATATGACCAAGAAAAGCAGAACGCTATGTAGCAAGAGATTGTGTGCATCAAAGTTGAAATTCAGTGGATATAGAGTGATAGGAGAATGTAAAGTATTGAAATGTGGAAGGTCCAGAAGGTCAGGCTGATGTGTGCTGTCAGTGTGTATTTAGTAAAACATTTATGGCCTGTGCCCATGCTCAGTGGTTCTGATGGAGGCTGTTGCTGCTTCTGATAGCAAAAAAAAAAAGTGTATATTCTCTAAAATATCTCTTGCTTGCAAAGATTGTCAGTGGCAGTTTCTTCCATGCTTGTGCTTTGTAGTTGTATTTTTTTATTAGCTGTGTGTATAGATCAGTGTGTTTTCTAGACCTCTTCAGGCCATGCTGAGCAGTATTCCTGGGTGCCAGGCTCTAAGCAGGGCTCATGCCATGTGGTGTGCATTCTGGTCAATGGCTTTTACTGTCATCTTGAGCTTGATGTGTCTACTTCCAGTATCCATAAAATGGGGACAATGCACCTTTCTTGTTTGGCTGCAGTGAAGCTCAGTTTTCTGTAAAACTCAGCATTTCAGCTCCTGTAGCACTGTGTTGTTCTTAAACGCATTCTTCAGCATGTATTAAGTCTCTCTTGCAAAATGAATTCCTTATTTGTTCTTGCTCCTGATTACTACTTTCCCTTCATTCAGGCTTTCTGGATATGATGTTGTTGTCACAACCTACAGCCTTCTCTCCAATGAGGTTCCCACAAGGAAAGAGGAGGCGGAAGTCCCTGCTCAGGACCATGATGTGGGGGTGAGAAGCCATAATGTCAGTAGGGAATTGCCTGAAGGTTTTGTTCTGAGGTGCTGCAAACCACTGTTTCAAGTAGCACCTTATATGTGCTACAATGAGCAGAAGCTTGATTTTTTTTTTTTATAAGCCCCTGTTGATTAGTTTTGTAAAAACAGTGGTGAGAGAAAGCGCTGTGAAGTGCAACAAGAACAGATACATCTATATATATGCATATATCTGATATATATTACAATATATCTGTTCTGTAGAGTTATAGAGTATGCTACATTGAATACAGTTGAAATGTCTTAAGTAATTTTAAGAATGCAGTGGTGAATCTCATTCTCCTTTTGAGGTAAAGGAGCAATATAATCTCCTGGTTGATGTTCTTTGTTGCTTGAAGCACTTATGTCGCTCCAAACTACCAGAAACCTGTTGTGCTCAGGCTCTGGGTCAGTCTGAGCTGAGACTGAGGCAGCTTCCATACTGCCTTGAAGAAACAGCAGTGTGCTGGCTGGGCTATGAAAATAATGATGTGATTGCCAAGTGCTGACTGAAATGACTGCACAGGGTAGAGGAAGTCCCTTGCTGTCTCCTACCTCTGTGCACAGCTCTAGATGTAGCTCTTGAAGAAAACAGGACTTGGAATTGCCTGAAACTTCTAGATGGGTCTATAAAATTTTGAGAGATGAGAATAATTGTATGTGGTCCTTCATCTCAGCATAGCAAAACTTTACTGATATGAAACACCTTGAAGCAAAAACATTGTATGATAAAATGTTGAAAGCAATAAAATGAGCAAAATACTAGAAATCGTTATTGAGATCAGGCAAAGAAGTTAGTTTTCATGAACTTTAAACATGGAAGCTTTAAAGAGATGATTTTTTGGAGACCATTTCTTCTGTGACAGCAACAGCACAGACTGCTGCTGACTAATATCAGGAAAAGACTTCTTGCTGGAAAAATGTGTTTGCTTGTGGCTCCTTGGAGTACCTAGGTTTTACTTCAGATTATAGTCTGCTTTTTCTTTCAGAGTGGATCATCTCCCTGTTCCCCTCTGCTCAGGGTAGCTTGGGCTCGAATTATATTGGATGAAGCTCACAATATTAAAAACCCACGGGTTCAAACCTCTATAGCTGTGTGCAAACTGAGAGCCAGTGCCAGATGGGCTGTCACTGGGACACCGATACAGAACAACTTGCTGGACATGTACTCTCTCCTCAGGTGAGCTGGCTGCACACCACCACGTGGACAGGGATCCAGTCCCAGTAATTCTTCTCTGAGGAAGTGCTGAAGTTGTTTCTAAGTTTGAGATGTCTCTAAGTAGTTATGTGGAGTAGTAGGATTAGTTATATTAATACTTAGCACTGGATTACAATGTGATTGAGGCATTGCACAAGGCTGACCATGTGCCTGCTGTTGCCTGTAGCTTTTCTGCCTCCATGGACAGCAAAGGGGAAATTACCTTTGTCCTCAGGATGAGTATGCACAAAACCAATATTAATGAACAGAGGTTTTATGAGTTAATCCCCGTTGTTACCAAGGCAGCCAGGGAGGACCTTCTTGGAGTGTTGTGCTACAAGGGCATTGAAGTGAAAACTCTGGATTCTCTAGACAATGATAAGCAGATGATCCTCATTGCTGAGGGGGGAAAGGTTACAAACGTTGTTTGAGAACCAGAGAGAACTTGCATTTGAAATCAATTTTGGATAATTGAAGTTAATTGTCAAGTAAGAAGTGTGCTATTTTGAAATAACAGATGAATATATGCTTTTTGGCAAGTGCCTCTGCATCTTGATGTCCTTTGTTTGCTGGTGATGCTTGAAGCATAATGGGCTAAGAGGAAGCAATGGGTACAGAATCAGAAACAGGTACTTAGAGTATTAGTGATGGTAGGCCATCTTAGTAAACAAGTTTTCACCACCGTTACACTGGAAGTGTTTTACTGTTCCTTGGTCCTGCAGCTATGGCATTTGGAAATGGTTTGTTTTGGGAGCAAGAAATAGCAAGGAATTTGGTTCTGGTCACTCCAGAGTAAGTGAAGATCTCCTCTTCCCTTGGTATGAAGTCTCCTTCCTTCCTGTCACAGGTTTCTGCGTTGCTCTCCTTTTGATGAATACAAAGTGTGGAAGTACCAGGTAGATAACAACACAAGGAAGGGACAGGAGAGGCTAAGCCTCTTAACCAGGAGCCTCCTACTGCAGAGAACTAAGGACCAACTGAATTCAGCTGGCAAGCCCCTGGTAAGAACTTCAGCCTCCAAAACTATACCATCATTCCATTGTTTTCCTTGCAGCAGAGAGTTAGTTATTTATATGCATAAATTTGTCAGTGGGTGGGGTTTCCTATCTGCTGCAGTCTCTTGAGAGAAGCAAATGTCTTGTGGGCTGCTTTGGTTGCTTACCCAGAAGGCAGAATTAAAGAGACTAATGAAACCTTTCAGTTATAAATCACATGCAGACAAAAATATGCCAAGTAATTGCATGTAGATGGCCACTTAGTGGAAAGTTGGTCTAGATCACTGGACTAGCCTAGATCTCTGAGAACCCAAGCTGACACATGTCACATGGATCTGGTGTGTGCTGGAGCATTGGCTTTGTGCATTGCCTTTTACAAACAGTCTGTTGAATGGAGTATTAGGTCATAGGTGTGTCTTAAGCCTTTAAAAGGCATTGTTTTGGTGTACTGTCTGATTTTTACTGGGGAAATAAGCTACTTTAACAACACAAAAATTAATCCCTCTGTGGTCGTTGTCAAGCAGTTCATACATAGTAGCTGAAGCCTCTTGTTATTGGATGAGCTGGAATAAAGATTTTATTGAGTGTTAACCAGGCTCCCTGGAGTTCTGGGAGTGTCTGTTGTGTCACAACTGTGTTAATACATATGGCTTCAGTGGACAAACAGCTATCTTCTGAGACTTAGAGTACTGTGTTAAATCTT
Source organism: Trochalopteron elliotii (assembly GCA_024734555.1). Taxonomy (NCBI): domain Eukaryota; kingdom Metazoa; phylum Chordata; class Aves; order Passeriformes; family Leiothrichidae; genus Trochalopteron; species Trochalopteron elliotii. Next base: position 110,672 of record JANPWX010000241.1, read on the forward strand.
GAATTGCTGGTGTTTGTGATGCTCTCTAAGACTTTTGTACTACATATCTCTGATCCTGTGCTTTTTCACTTCAGGTGTCTCTGCCCCAGTGCAGCACACAGCTGCATCAGTTAAAACTCACAGCAGAGGAGCAATCCGTGTACAATGTGCTCTTTGCAAGATCCAGGTATCAATGTGGGTAGAGATATATGGTATTTTGTGGGTTTGTTTCTTGCTGATACAGAAATCAGAGAAATTCACTTCAGGTGAGGAGAGCTTTTGGACAAACTTCTGTTAATTTATTTCTCTTCTGATTTATCTGTTTAGCGTGTTTGAAAATATGTTGCTTGTTCGGGTAGTAATGAAAACTGAATAATTTCTTTTCTCCCATATATTCATGCCTCATATGAGGTTTGAATCCTAGCCTTACATTTAATCTCACTCATTTCAAGACTCCAAAGACTTGGAATTGCAACAAGTAGTTCTTAAATGATGATGTGTGAGCACCTGTAAAGGAGAGAATTACCATCTTTGCTCTGTGATTCTTGTACAACCAGAAATTATGCTGGCTTCTCCAGACAGCTGTAATGCAAGCCAGCAACACTTTGTCTTCTCCTAGGCTCCTTCAGCCTCACTGTAAAGAATTTTCCTTCCTTTTAAATGTACATATAAAGGTGTTCTCATACTCAAAAAGCAGATTTGCTTTCTCTTGTGATTCCCAAAATGCATCTTTGGTTTTGGTCATACTCAAGTTAAACAAAACAGAGGGGTTTTTTTGTGATTGTTTGGTGACTGAATGATTAACGAAACCTTCCTTACCTTAATGCATCATCAGCTTGCTAAGCTCAGGTCCCTCTTGCCTTTTTTCTTGTTATGAATCCCAGCGTCTTTGTCTTGTTTTTACAGGTCAACACTACAATCCTACCTAAAGAGACAAGAGCAGAAAAATGAAGGCAGAGAGTATGATGGTGGTAACCCTTTTGAGAAAGGTTTGAGCATGAAAACACTTGCAGAAATGGCTCTTAAGTGCACAGTTCAGAAGGGGGAAGAGACCTGGGGTCAGGACTTAGAAATTCTTCAGAAAATGCTCCCCTCATGTTACAAAGACTTATACCTTAGTATTTCAAAAGTGTGTTCTCATTGTTGTGGCTCTGGGAAAATCTCTTAACAATTCTTGTTTCTAAAATTTCTTTTGAAATAAGGGTCTAGTTGCTCAGATAACGTATGCCAGCATTAAGTGTATGGTGTATCATACTCTGACTTGTGTTACTTTTTTTTTTCTTTTTTTAATCCAAGTGGGGGTTGATGACTTCCTGTGTTAAATCAGGTATTTGCTTGCCTGTTCATTCTTGACGACTCTTCATGAACCTCTTCCAGGGGGTGGATAGGCAGTGCTTGGAAATGCCTCCAAGAGCTCTTGATGTTTTTTTCTTCCTTCCTTGACAGTTGCACAAGAATTTGGAATCAGTCAAAAGGAACTTCTAGCAAGCTCACAAAGTGCCTCCCAGGTCTCAAGCACTGCCCATGTCTTGTCCATGCTCTTGAGGCTCCGTCAGTGCTGCTGCCATCTCTCCTTACTGAAAGTGGTAATTGCATTGTAGTGCTGGGGGGGTTGTGGGTTTTTTTTAAAGTGTTTATGCAAGTTAACAGACTTGGTAACACCTTTGTTTTTCTTAGCTATGAGAGTATGAACAGTCAATTTTTGGACTCTGTTTTAAAGCCCAAGATGTTTTAGATGGGCTTACCTTCTACTGAAGAGTCCCCCAGCATGACTTACATGGGCAGCTGTATCTTTGGAAATACCTTTATTCAGATAAAAAGGGAACTGGAATTTTAATGGTAAAGAAGTCTTAATCTTAATGTAGCCTTGAAAAATGCACAAGTGTAGCCTGTTTCAAGGGCTTGTGTGTTGGAGAGCTCAGTGCTTTGAGGTTGCCTTGCATGAAGCAGACTAATCTTTTAGGGGTTCTTGGCTCTGAAAGATAGATAGATATAGATATAGTAGCTGTAGAGAAACTTCAGGTATTAGTGGAACAGGCAGGAATTTGTTCTATCATCTGTAATCCTGCAGTTGTTGAATGCTGGGGGGGGTTGGTCTGAGGAGACTGGAACACAGGAAATGGCTAAGCTCACATGCTTCCCATACACTGCCCCTTTTGGGGCAGAATAAAGGTCTAAGGGACTGTTTGATCCAGCAGTGTTTAATTGTTCTGTCTTCATATTGCACAGCATCCTTCAAACCCAGTGTCCTCAGCAGATACTGTGCTGGCTGGATCAGTACTGAGTCTGATCTCAGGCTTGACTGTGATTATTGTTTTGCTTTCTTCCCACAGGCTCTGGATCAAGTTAACTTGAACAGTGAAGGCCTTGCACTCTCCATTGAGGAACAGCTTAGTGCTTTGACACTGTCTGAGCTCCAGACTGCTGATTCCAAATCAACAGTCTACCTCAATGGCACAGCCTTTCAAACAGATATCTTTGACATCACCAGGGAAAGCACCAAGGTATTCTGGTTGTGGCATTCTTGCCTTCCTTGAGAAGCTTGGATTTCAGCACTTTGCCTCTTAAATGGCTCATGAATTGTCACACCTTGGTAATTGCAGATCAGGCTAAGTTGCCAACTGAGATGAAATCAGATGAGTAGATTAGATGATAGATGATAGCCTGCTTGAACCCCTTCTGGGAAGGCTCCAACTTCTCACATGTTAAGGGGTACTTCTAGTAAAGCTGTGAGACTGTGACTGCTGAAACATTAAGTGAAAATCTTAAGTAGTGGATTCCCAGAAGCTCAGAAGAACTTGCATGTGAAACCATGGTGCTTATGATGAGCTAGAAAAATGGATGGCAACAAGAGGGGAGGTTGCAATAACTTCTCACAGGAAAGTTGGACTGTGTAAGACAGGCTTGTATGATTTGATTTCTGGCCCTGTTTTCTGTGGTGGGAGTGTTCTTACTCAATGACTATTAAAATCTCTTCAAATTCTAAGCACAGAAGAAATTCCAGTTGAAAAGCTATTCTGATCACTTTCTACTTTTAATTAAAAATATCCAAGCATGAGCTGGATTATGAAAGCAAGCAGAATAACGTTTTGGATTGTTCTTTTTCCTGCAGATAGCTCAACTCTTGGCTGAATTGAAAACTATTCAGAGTCACTCAGAGCCTCAGAAAAGGTTAGCAAGCATGTCCTTTTCTTTAGTTCTAGTAATTGAGAGAAGCACACTGTTTCTTGACAACAGCAGAAATAGCTTAAAATAATTGAACACAAAACCCATGGTATGGTAAAATGGTGACACTACTACAATAGTTGAACACAAGTGTTTAGAAAAAAAAGTCTTAAGACAAAAGAGGGTAGTTGAAGATACAGGTAAGTGTAAACATAAGGGAATGTGTGAGAAATCTTAGGCCTTGGAGTCCAGGAAGACTATTCTCCAGAAATAGGATTGGGAATAATTTGGTTGTGATGACAAGTATTTGCCCACCCCACAACAAAAAAAAAGTGGAGGACTAAAGCAGAGATTAAAAGTGAACCTGTTAGAGATAAAGGAATGCATTGATCAGAGGACTTAGAGAAAGCTTTTTCCCAGTCTTTTCCAAAAAGCATTCCCATCTTAAGAATGGGAGCACCAACGTTGCTTTCGTTACCTTTCAAGAAACTATCAAACAAATTACTGCCTCACAAACTGTTTAGGCCAAGAAATTGGGGAGTGAGAGGCTATAGTGAATCTAAATTTGGTGTTGCTACTGTGTTTTGCAGAAAAAGCTGTGTTGTAACTCAGGTTTGTGGTTGGGAGGTGGAAATGTAAAATCCAAAAATAGAGGATGAAAGTTATAGACTTAATTTATGTTAAGTTTATTGGGTATTAGCCTTCCACATCAAGTTCTGTCACTACACCTCTATTTCTGAATTGGGAAGGGGCTGGGCTCCAGTTTGCAGTGGGGAAGGTGCCTGAATTGTTACAGCCCCTTGGGTGAGGCCTGCAATGACCAAACTGTTCCAGGAGAGAGAGAGCTGGTTGTGACCCCCCTGTTGTCTCTGCAGCGTGGTTGTCTCTCAGTGGACGAGCATGCTCAAAGTTGTGGCTGTGCACCTGCAGCGCCTGGGGCTGAAGTATGCCACAGTGGATGGCTCTGTCAACCCCAAACAGAGGATGGATGTGGTGGAAGAGTTCAATAACAATCCCAAAGGGCCACAGGTATGCATTCAGGGCAGGGAAACAATTCCTAGCACTGCTGTGAGCAGCTGTGATGTCTGACTCTGTGACTGTAAACAGGTTCCTTAATGCTCTTTTGGCCTTTGAAGGTTATGTTGATCTCGTTGCTGGCTGGAGGTGTTGGCCTGAACTTGACTGGAGGAAACCATCTCTTTCTCCTTGACATGCACTGGTAAAGGGAAATAACAAATTCCATCTTGGAGAGGATATGTAGGGCATGCTCCTTGCTTTCTCACTGCATGTAATGTAATGTCTGAGGCAACTGGGTTTGGAGGGAGGGGTTTAGCTTATAGTAGGGGTTAGTGGTTAGTTGTGGAAAAATGTTTTCACTACGGCCTTCATCCAAGATACTGATTTGATTTTGGTAGTGATTTTTTTTGTCAATCCAGTGCTCACTGCCCTGAAATAAGTTCTGTAGGGGCAAGAAAAAATAAAGAAATGTAACAGCAATCCAAAGAAGCAGGCATGCAGCTCTGTATCACAAAAGGCTACTGGGAACTCAGGAGTCCCTGGCTTAATTTCTTGCAGGAATGGAAATGGTGCAGTAATGCCTACAGGCAATTTGGCTTGAAACAAATAAATGCTGTTGAGCACAGTCAGTAACTGGGCACAGCTAGAGTACCTTTGGGTTTTACAAACCAAAGAAAGTGTGTGCAAGCTCCTGATACTTGTGTTGTCTCATCAAAGTGAGAATCGCAGGTTTGTTAAAACTAAATGTTACTCATGAGAACTCACAAAGCAAACTAATGTGCCTCATACAAACCCAGCTGCTGAGTAGTAGCATTAAGGAGATGCTTCTACAATATGGAAGTTACACCAATTTTTTACCATTCCCTGTAATTTTGTCAGATGGACCCATCTCTTATGTAAATGTTCCTGAGTGATGGCCTCTTTCACTGGGGTTTGCCTCTTTACTTCACTTTTTCCTCACCACCTACTCAGCTTTTTCTGAGTAGCAACTGTTGGCCAGGCTTGGGGCTACATGGAGCAGTGGTCTCAGTCATGCAGTTAGCTTTGTGTGGAACCCTGGGCAAAGGGAAATACAGGCAGGGTGAAGGCTGGCTATCAAGCTGGTAATCCTGAGGTAGCCTGGGAGCAGTTTTAGTTCTACAGAGGAAGAAATCAGGATTTCCTGGAGGCAGGAAAATGAAGCAATTTTTTTTTAATTACTTTGTAGGAATCCTGCTCTGGAGGACCAGGCATGTGACCGCATTTACCGTGTGGGGCAGCAGAAGGATGTTGTGATACACAGGTCAGCATTTCACTTAGCAGAATGAGGAGCTGCTGCTTATATCCTGTCTTGAGTCAGTGAGACAAGACCTTGACTTCTCTACTTAGAGCTAGACACAAGGTCTGACAGTGGCATTGATGTTTGGGCACTGAGATAAAAATGTTTTCATGTGTTCTGTGTAGCACTTGCATGCATGTTGCTGTCCTGACAGCTAGCAGGGATTTCTTGTTTTTCAGCCTGTGGATTATTGGGAATGTCCTGTTCACTCCTGAGAACAGTTTGGGTGCCAAATCATTTCTCTTCATTAAGTGGGGATTTTTATACTGTGATCCCTAAGCCTGAACCTTTCTAGTATCACTAATAAACACATAAAGCACTTCTAATAAGTGGCAAAGTTGACTTTTAGGAAAAGCTTCTGTAAGTAAGTACTGAAAAATTAACTTAGTCTTTGTGCTGTGCATTTATAATAACTAGAATCTAAAAATGTTATTTTGGGTACAGTGTTTTTTGTATAATAGGTGCCATCAGTTATCAAGCATTAATTACAGGATTTTGTCACAGAATTCCTGTTACTTCAGATGACCAAAGTTGAGACCTGAAGTCCATCACTTACATTTGAAAAGTTATCGTGGTTGTATATGAGGACAGCTGGTTTCTGTTCAGAGCTTGTCTGAGACAAATTAGGAGGAAAAGTACTTTGTCAGTCACATAATTGGCTAATTAATAACTTCTAAGTAAGAGGAATCTTTTGAAATTTACTGGGGAAGTGTTTATATAACACTGACACTTTTTCATAGCCATTGAGATGGTGAGGCTTTTTGTCTTTTAATTTTTTTTTGGTTTTTTAGGTTTGTCTGTGAAGGAACAGTAGAAGAAAAGATCCTGCAGCTCCAGAAGAGAAAGAAAGGTCTTGCCCAGCAGGTTTTGTCAGGCAAAGGAGAGACCTTCACTAAGCTGACTCTGGCTGACCTCAAAAATCTCTTTGGTGTCTAATTAACATTTGCAATATCCTACAGAAAGTAATATATATCTATGAGTAACTGCAGATTTCAACATAAAGTTTCTGTTTTGAGGTGCTCATTTATTTTGAACAAACAACTACACTTTTATAACTGTTCTGGAAAGTTATAAGCTTTAATAACTAGTTTCAATAATGTGTATCCAAAGGTTAATAAAATTTTAAGTTAAACTGTTGTTTTGAAACAAAAATGGTTCTTTGTTTTCTATGAATGCCTTCTAGTTAGAAAACTTTCCTTTTCCAGGACAGGAGATGCACAGGCCTAAGTGAAACAAGAACAAGGGAGACAAACTGGAGGTAGGGAAGCTCAGAGGTTGCATGGTGAGGTTGTGTGGGCATGAAGAAAGGAGGAAAAAAAAAAGGCACAATTCTGTGAAAAGACTATATAAATTTTAGAATTTTAAGTAACAAAATCAAGGACTTAGAATACTTTACTTTTTCCTTATTCTTGAGGAGGACTTTTTCTACCCTGTTCAAAATATTTACTGAAGCAGGGACCCAGATTTCTGTCATGTTTCTATGAAACAGAACCTGAGTTCCTAATTGTTGTGGGGATTTTTTTCTGAGTATTAGTTTTGAGGAAATTCTGAAGTTAAAAGTCTAGCACATACCTTTAGCTGCCCTCTCATGAACTGGCAAATTTCTGCTGCAAAGCAAGACTGTGTGGTTTTAAAATTATTTTAAAGGAATAATAAGTGACTTTGATTTGCACAGTTCTCTACCAAACTGAGCAAAACTAGCTCTAATGTTGGTCCACGTCTCTGGAGTGCTCTAATGTAAGCATCTCATTGTAACCCAAAGATCTTTGGTCTCTTGAGGAGGGCTGAGAGCCTTCACCTGTGGTCACTGAGGGTGTGACAGAACAGTGCTGGTTCCTGCTGCTGCGTGGTGTTTCAGGGTGGTCTGTCGCGGGCGTTTAGGCAGCGCCTGGTGGCTGTAAGGTGGGGTGCCGTGCTGCCCTGGCAGTGCTCTACCGCTGCCTGCTCTGTTCAGGTGCCATAACCAAGGCGCACCTTCTCCCCGGTATCTTTGGGGGAGCCCCGGGCTGTGGGGGGACCGAATGGGGCCGGCCGGGAACCTCGCCCAGCGGTCAGGATGGCCGAGCGGTCTAAGGCGCTGCGTTCAGGTCGCAGTCTCCCCTGGAGGCGTGGGTTCGAATCCCACTCCTGACATTCACTTTTCCCCCCTTTTTTCTGCCTGTGTCCCATGCGGTCCTGTTTTGATGCGTGGTCCCGCCAAAGGTGGGTGGGCGCGGGCGGGGCGCCATCTTTGCGCTGCTGCGGGTGGGCGAGCGGAGGAGGGACACGCGTGGTGCTCACACATTTGCGCCTCCGCTCGGTGCAGGCGATGCCATCGCGGTTGGGCTCAGACGGGATCGGCGCGGCGGCGGCGGAACGGGTCGTGGTAAACCCCGCCCTGGCTGCAGTCCGACATGTACAATGCTGGTAGGAACTACAGCGGACGGGCCGGTTAGCTCAGTTGGTTAGAGCGTGGTGCTAATAACGCCAAGGTCGCGGGTTCGATCCCCGTACGGGCCACTTCTCTTTTGGGCCTTTCCCCCCCCACCGCAGCCCCGTTTGCAGCAGGGAGGGGGACAAAACCCGCCCTTTTGGAGGCGCCCGCACTTTGCCGCGGTCGCCTCCACGGCCAGGTAAAAGCTGCCGCCGCCGCCGCTGGGGTTCGGTTTGATCAGCCAGGGCTGTTGCTTGGGGGGAGACGGTGTCCAGCCGGACGTGAGGAAGCAATGGGCTGAAGGAAAGGCGTTTCCCGGGGCCGACCTATCACGGCCGGTGCCCGCAGGATTTCCTGTATGAAACGACACGTCCGTGTCAGAGTACGCTCCCCGAGGGCGCGGCAGCTGGGTACAGAGATCCTTTTCAGTCTCGGCGGGGAAATAATGAAAACGATTGGCGCCCTGCCCAGCTTATCTCGCTACCCAGACAGACACGGGCTGCTGCGGGCACGGAAAGAGCGCGAAGAAGCCCGGCCAGGGGACAGCGGCGACTCCCCCAAAATGAACCTGCGGAAAAGGCCGGAATAGCCCAGGCACCGCTGGGATTCGAACCCAGGATCTCCTGTTTACTAGACAGGCGCTTTAACCAGCTAAGCCACGGCGCCAGGCGGGCCGCGGGCAGCCCCGCCTTGCCCTGCCCAAAAGGGCGGGGGCGCTCCCGGGGGTATGCCCTCCCCGCAGGGGGGTCTCTGCTCCGAGATGGGGCTCTCGGGGAAAGCCTCCGAATTCCCTCGTTTTCTTTATTTCTTTACTGGTGAAAATTTTTATCGTGTCCGAAAAAAAACACCCCAAACAAACCCAAACAAAAAATGCCAAGCAAAGAGCGAGCCGGTTTGGGACACCGGAGAGAGAAGAAACATTCAGAAAGAGGAAAAGGAATTCCTCGTAGTCGGCAGGATTCGAACCTGCGCGGGGTGACCCCAATGGATTTCTAGTCCATCGCCTTAACCACTCGGCCACGACTACCGGATGTAAACCTACTTTGGGTTGCCACAGTTCGCCGCCCGAGCGGCGGCTCCGCCCCTTTACCTTTTCCAGCGCTTCCCCCGCTGCGCTCCAGACTCAGCGCCGCCCGCACCGAGCGGCGCCGGGATTTGCGCGCGGGTCCCAGAGCGGCCGCGCAAGCCCCGCGAGCCGGGGCGGGCCGAGGCAGCTGATAGGCTGTGGATCGACCCCCCGGGAGCGCGCGCACGGCAGGCCGGTTAGCTCAGTTGGTTAGAGCGTGGTGCTAATAACGCCAAGGTCGCGGGTTCGATCCCCGTACGGGCCAGTAGGCTTTTTGGGTGGAGGTTTTTTTGTTTTGTTTTTTGGGGGGGGTTTTGCGTTTAATTTTTCTTGCCGTTTCAGCGTTTTCGGTTTGAAACCTCTCCCGCCCAGGGACGGGTCCCGCGCGTACCCACACCGTAGCCGGGGCTGGAAGGACCAAAGTCGGCTCGCAACGTCCCGGCTAAGGTGCTCGCAGACAGTGACGGCGGAAGGGAGGAAAAAAAAAAAAAAAAGCAAAAAAAATATGTGTTCCTGCCGTGACTCGGATTCGAACCGAGGTTGCTGCGGCCACAACGCAGAGTACTGACC
>JANPWX010000241.1:125185-137477 GCA_024734555.1 Trochalopteron elliotii
GGAAAATCACACTGTTTATGAGTAGTATACTGCTTATGATTGATTAAAAACAATTAATTGGAAAGCTAATTAAAACCATTATATGGTGAAAGAGTTCTTGGCTAAACTGAAGTTCAAAAGTTGGTTTTGTGAACATGATCACTTACCTGCAATGTACCATAATTAAGAGGGGGAAAGTAAATGCCATCTTATTCTTTATTTCCTTATTCCTGGACTAGTTCTGCTTATGTGATATTACAAAGTTTGGTTATATTTGTTTTCTTGGAACAGTTGTTTTTCCTGGGAAAGATGTTGAAAGTATTACATTTGACTCACTGGGGAAGGGAAAAGGAAGTAAGTTCTAAGTATTGCATTTAGACAAACATCTGTCATCGAAGATTCACCATCTTTCATCTGTACATTCCTGATGCAACAGCTGACAAGACAATTACTTATTTCCTACTCCAGAAAGAAAGAATAATGTAAACCTCTCCCTAGGCATCCTTCTTATCCTGAAAGTCTGGGAAATGTATGTGGAAACGTGTTCACAATAGCTATATATTATAGGAGCAAAACAAACTGTGCTTCTTGCATTTTTAAAAGAGTGAAATTGTTATTTCATAATTTTCTTAGAAAATGGTATTTTAAAGGACTGACTGATCAATAAGGGATAACCTTAAAAAAGGGGATCAGGGTTGGTAATAATACGAGTTAGGGCTGTAGTCCCTTCTCTTGCAGAAAGACAACTCGTTTCATTGCAGTTGCATTGTAGCTTCTGGCTCCTGGCACACAAATTTACAGTTGTTCTTTCTTTACTGAGCAATCTCCCGCTCTGGAATAACTTTTATCCCAGTGGCTCTGAAGTTATTTTACAGTGAAATGAGGTCTACTCACAGCAGCAGAAACACAAAGTGACCTTACGGCCTCTCTCTTCCCTGACTGTTGTCTTTGTCATGGTGCTTCTTGGGCTTGAAATTCTAACAAAACCCATTAGAAGTGTGTTTTTGAGAAAGCACGAGACAGAGTTTAAAATCCATATTCCACTTACAACAGGCACTCTTCATCTCGCCTCTGGAATGATTCTATTGCTTCAGTCCTGTTTCCTAAAATTTTTTGATCGACTTCCTGAGGACTATGCTCTCTGATGGAGGAGACCCTACAGTCTTGGGGTTCCACAGCGTTAGTGATTGAATGCTGCTGCTTAAGGAAAGAAAAACAGCACCTGTTGAATTTAGACCTTGTCAGGGTTGCTTTTTTTAGGTATATGGCTTTTTGCAGATTCTTCCAGTTCTGCAGCTAATCAAGTAATAATTTTTTTGTGGACTTTTTTTTAAGGCCCAGCATGTCACTGGTAAATGATGCCTTTTCAATTCAGAAGTCTTTATTCTAAAAAGCCCCCTTATTGTAGGGCTTTCTGCTTCTTTCTTCTGCATGCACATGTGGGTTTTTCTGCCCTTTTTAAAGTCAGATGTCTTCTGTCCTTTTCCTTCCTTACTCCGTATTTTCTTACACATGATCTGTGACCATCTCCTCACACCATGTGTTGGTCATTGCTTCAGTGGCAGCTTTGGGACCTTTTTCTGCAGCCTGTGGGAATGTCTGTGTTAAATGTTTCTCGGGTTTGAGGAAGCTCTTGTATTGTCATGAAACATTTATATACGCTTCTCTATGCAGATATTACCTTATTTTGGGCTTCCTAGTATGTTTTTTTAATTGATGTATTTAATGATAGGTGTTAGTGGCTGTTATAAATGAATATTAGCCAATCGGATAAAGAGAATAAATTTTATTTTTCCATTTTCAAAAATATATCTGGGACAGCCACAAAACAACATTCGAATGTTGGGTGAAACAGGCGACCAACAGCAAGGGTGCAATCCTGCCCTGTTCCACGATTTGCAGGGGTTTGAGTCCGAGTTTTATACTGTATTTTGTGCCTGGCGGCGGGGGGTATTGTGTCTTCATATTCAAACATAGTCTTTTCACCCGGTGATGAATCCTAAACAGATTTCCCGGCACTGGGGTATGTCTGAAAGGATTTTCCTGGAATCTTCTTTTGGGATGCTGATTTGTCCAAACTCGGGGTCCACCCTCGAGATTACCATCGATGTTTCGATGGTCCAGGTGCACAGGGTCTGATTCCATCAAAGAGCAACATCCTGGCGAGCTACTCCCTTTTTTCGTGCAAATCGGGGTGTTAATCTGTCACTTCACAGTTTGCAAAGTATGTCCTGGTATTTGGAAACGCCTCCTCCATTCCAGGAACCAGGACTTACTTTTGTACTTACAGGGTTACAAAGTATAATATTTCTAATACATTCTATCATTTACTACATCTACTATATTTCCCGTATTTTATTACACGAATTTACCAACGTATCTATAGTGGCAAATGAAATAAAGGAGAGGAGCTCAACTTAGCACTCACACTGACGGTTTGTGAAGGGAAGGGCTGGGAATTTGATGATGTCCTCTGCCTCTACAACTTTTTAATTGATTCAGAGGTATTTAATTCTGAAATATTTTCTTCAGTTTTCTGATCAATGCCTTGATTTCACAAGTGATCCAGATGACCCGTCACCGGGGGAAGGGTCCCCGTTCCTGAGTCCCGGCGCTGGAAGCGGCAGCGGGCCGGGGGCGGGCGGGGTCCCGCTGGCGGCTCTTGGGGGTGGCCGGGGGGAGCGGCGCTCTCGCCTCGCTCCTCCTTAGTGGAGTGGTGACTATCCCCGCGGGTCTTGCGGGAGACCGGGGTTCAGTTTCCCGACGGGGAGGCAGCCTTGCCTTTTACTCCTGCTTCATCCTCTTCCCATCGCACCCCCGTGCGCGGCGTGGCCAGAAGGAGGGAGAGAGGGAAGGGTCGGGAATGGTTCCTGTAAAGCGTGGCGATTCTTTTCGGTGGTGCTGCTGTCCCGCCGGGAGGTGCAGCCTCCCGAGCCGCTCCGGGAATCGCCGCCCGCGCACCGGAGGAGGGAGCGGGCAGGGAAAAACGAAAGGTCTGAAAGTCTCAATTTTTTAGGAATGCTCGTCAACGCGGTTAGTGCCCTTGCTGTTCTACCACGGCTCCACAAAACAACTCACCGAGGCGGTGTCTACGAAGAGCGACCGCAGTATTGCTGCAGAACGGCGCTGGGCAGCGGCTGCACCCGCGGCATGTCCGTGGGAGCGCCTCAGCTTTTTGCCCTCAGGATACGACAGCTAAGTTGGCCGGTTAGCTCAGTTGGTTAGAGCGTGGTGCTAATAACGCCAAGGTCGCGGGTTCGATCCCCGTACGGGCCATTTTCCGGTTTTTTTTCTTTTTTTTTTTTTCCCTTGGACATGACGAGATCGCTGACTTAGCAGAATATCACTTTATTTTGCCTTAGGGGCGGAGGGGTAACGCAGAAAGGAACGCGGTAACCCCCCCAGAGGAAGCTTGACTTGGGCGGTCATGGGGGGACAGCGAGTACAAGCCGGGCCGGCGCCTCTCCCGCCCTGCCCGGGCACGGGGCCCGGGCAGCCGCCCCCCGCACTCCGGGAGCCCGCGGCAGCTGAGGGGGCACCAGGTGGCGGCGGGGAAACAACATCCGTACACCCAACTCCTCGTTAGTATAGTGGTTAGTATCCCCGCCTGTCACGCGGGAGACCGGGGTTCGATTCCCCGACGGGGAGACGGTGTTGTTTTTCTCCTCGAGCTGGGGAGAAAATGCAATCCGCCCGCACACTTGCTTTTCCCTGCTGCGTCCTCAGCGAAGTTCGTGCTAGGAGTCCCAATCAGTCCAAAGTTGGGAGGAGCGTGAGGCCAGAAGTAGATGCCTTAGGGCAACGCCCAGCAGTGTCCCGATCCACCGCTGGCCGCCGAGCTGGCCTGAGCAGCATTGCTCTGCTGTCGTGATCCAAGCACAGATGCTCAGTGCTGATTTTTCTCCTCAGACAGCCATCCTTCTGTTCTCATGAGGAAACACTGGAACCTCAACCCGTGTTTTCCCAGATGCTGATCAGCAAGGTTATGCTGCTGCAGCATATCTTAAACCATTTCCCCCCTCTACAACCAACAAGACGTCAAAATACATGTGATTAAGTACCACCTTTTCCACAGCTTCCTGAAAGCACAGTTTAAGGTTTAATATAATACCAAATATTCCCTTTATTCTTTTTAAAAAAAGGTTTTAAGCATCCCAACATTTTATAAGGGTAAGCAGTGCTATTTAGGCACAGATAATGCTTTCATTTCCCTGAACACATCACAGTAGTTTGCCATTTTGCAATCATCTAAAGCATGCAGAGTAGCCCTGTGAGGCCTTCACCAGTCCTTCACAAGGCAACAGCAACGGGGGGACAGTGTTAGCCCATCAATCTAAAAGAATGAGTTCACACATTTGCAAGTTCTAACAAGTCTACAGCATAATTAAGGCACGAGGTAAGAGTATAGACAGACACACGGAAACACCACGCAACAGCAGTTTGAATGGGCTGGTTTGCAGGCATTCCTGTCCTCTCACAATGGCTCAGTGGTAGCAATCCATCTTCTTCATGATCCGTGTCAGTGCACCCAGTCTTTGGGATTTCGCAGGACCTCCAGGATTTCTGCTTCTTTGGAGCTCTCTGGTGGATTGTGCATGTACTCCCATCTGCAAGGAGAGGGGAAACTCACTCAGACAGCCCAGCTGGCAGCCACTTCTCCTGCACCAGGCCGAGTCTGGACTGGAGCTGCCTTTTTTAAGGATGCAAAGCTACATACACAGTTGACACTCTTGGAGGAGGTGACAGATATGGTTACAAATCACAAGTTCAGCAAAAACAAATAATAATGCCACCAGGGTGGATGGGAGAAATGTTAGCTTCATCTTTTCACCAACTTTTGAAAAAACTGAAAAGACGAGGAAAAAGAGCAGTGCCCCATTCCCCACAAGGCATGCAGGTTTATTTGCAAAAGTCTTTTAACAGTCTCTTGTGACACACTAGTATCACAATGAAGATGAACAAAGAAAGGAACCACAGAATTTTGACAGTGACACAAGACCTTTTTCCAGAATCTGGATTGGAAGCTCTAGTCCAGAGTCTTTGTTGAATCATGATTTTAAAAATTAAAGTGGTGAAAGATCCCTTTTTTTTTCATTGAAAAGGTAATTGAAAGAGGCACAACAGAGAAAGGAAAGTATCAGCAGTCACAGAGAGATGGGTACATCCTCCCTCTATTTTCCCCCCAAGGAATGACCTACTCATGCTGTGAAGTGAAGTAGCTCCATTGATGAAAAAGAACAAACCCAGACAATCCCAGGAATTAAAACAGGACATACTACACCACCAGGTCAGGGACACATCAGGTGTTGTCAGTGGGATGAAGATACATGGTGAGAACAGCACTGCCTTCATGGTTACAGCAGGCAGTTTTCCTAGCAGAGGGAGGTCACTAGTGAACTTTATGGAATTCATGATAGGATCTGTACTACCCACCATACCCAAAAGCAACCTGAAAGTGGGAATAAACAGTAAACAACCCAATTTGCTGGTGTCACAAGTGTAAGCAAGATGGGTTAAAACCTAAAAGAACAGTTAAAAAAGTATTTAGCCAAGCAACTGAACAATAAAACGGCAGGTGAAATTCACTGTTGATTGATGTGATGCATACAGATTGAGTTAAACTTTATTACCCAGGAAAGACCTTGGCATGGTAACAGTTCTATGAAAAGGCCACCTCAAATGCTGAACAGCAGTCAAAACCAGGAAACAGAATATTAAGATTTTTAAAGGAATCATGAATTGAAACATCCCTATGCCACTGTCAGTCAGCAGCACACCTGCATCTTGTATACAGATATGCATTGTCTGTTCTTTAGCCCCAGTTCAGAAAGGGCACAGAAAACTTAAGCCTAAGAGTAAGTGGCAAAAGTATGAAACAGCAACTGTACAAAAGACTAAAAAGAGCAGGAGTTCTCAGCCTGGAAAACAAACAATGAAAAACCCCCAGAAGCCTGTAAAATAAAAACTCTTATGGAGAAAATGGACAGGAAGAAAATCATGTTACTCAGTGAAAAGTCAGATGAAGTAATCAGGTTCAAGTAGAAAACAAAGAGGTACTTTCTCATACAACACACAGTTGAATTATGGAGCTCCTTGCCACACATTTGGCAGGACTGTCAGAAGCTCTCATGGTTTCTAAGGGCTACTAAATAAAAACCAATGATGAGGACAAGAAATCTATCAAGAGGAACTAAGCACAAAAACCATATTTTTTTTTTGCCAGAAAATCTCTATGTCACACACTACTGGCAACTAGCTGAGTACAACAGAGAAGCATCTGCATTTGCAGAACAGAGAACTGTACTTGTCCAGTTCTTGTATCAGGCATGAACTCGCCACTGGTAAGAGACTGGAGACCAGGAGAGACCTCTGATTTAATCCTATGAAGTGTTTTACTAAGAACAGTGCCTACTGCAACCCCACATAACTACACCCTTACCTTGCAGTCAGTGGCAGAGACATAAGAATGCTTTCAATTCTTGATCCTGGTGTCAGGAGGCCAAACTTTGTACCTCTGTCATAAAGCAAGTTGAACTCTACATACCTACAAAGGAATGAAGAGATGCAACAGAAAAAAACCCGAGTTTATTAGCAGAAGCTGGTTGTGCTTTCTTCAGCTGGCAGACCTCAAACAAAACCAGTCTGTCTTTCTGCTGAGCTGGGGTCAACTGTTCTTTAGCATCCTCTGCATAGGAATGCAGATGTGACCTTGCCACTCCACAGAGCACAGGGAGAAGTGACTTCAGCTAAGAGACCAGAGCAGACCAACTGTTCAAAGGAGAGCAGTCTGCAGGCTCCTGTGCTGTATTATACTCCTCCCAGGCCTCAGGCCTGCTGCCAAGCTCAACACCACATTTATCTTGGTTATTCTCTTCTTTGTGGGGGTCTCAGACATAAAGAGGGGTCGTAAAGGTACTGAAAATAACCAGAGGAAAAAAATCTATTGTGTATTCCTCTGTGCTGAAGGACACATAAGCAGCAAGATGAGAACAGTATTTCCTGGTTCCTGGGAGGATCTGGAAAGCAGCAGAAGTCAGATAGCTTCAGAGTGCTGGCTGGGACTTGTGATAAGTAGACCATTTTCTGCTCCCAGCATAGGAACAGAGCTGTGACAATTCATCAGGGATTACCTTGATAGCCAGTATAGGTGTTTGTACTTAAAAATACAGGAAGGGAAAAGCTCTTATCTATCTGCAGAAATGGAAAGCTTTACATAGCCCCATAACCTGCAAACAGACCCAGGGAAATAGGCCTCAAGAGCTGGTCCTGGCTGCAACTTAGAAAAGCTACTTCCCCTTTTAAATTTTGCATGTTTGCCAAATCCCATCCACAGACTGGATCCAGAAAGCCCAATGTTCCCAAGAACAGTCCCACCAAATTAAGGATGCTTGCTTAAGTGACCAACAGCTGCAGGCCAGTGATCTGAACTTGAATGCTTACACTCTTTCCATGCCAGTCTCACATTTCTCTGCAGACAAGGCAGAAACTAAAGACCCTAGTTAAACACAAAGCACATATAATTTCATTTCTCCATACACTTGCACAGTCACAGGACATGGAGAACACAACTGTATTGACTGATGTACTTAAGCTTTTGCAGCATTAACAGTTGGTGACATTAAAAAGCATCCTCCTAAGTCTTTTACAGTAACCTTGGAGCATGCCAGAATAAAAAAATCCAATCCTCTGTATTCCTTTACAGGAATCCTCAATTCCTTTACATGAATTTCAATGTCAAGATCAGATGGAATAAAGACAGATGTAAGGAGCTGAAAGTACTCAAGTACAGTTATTTCCTGACTTTCTGGGGTTTTGCTGCATTACTTAATAGGAAGCACCATTCCCTCACCCTCAGCTCCACATGTGACAGGGCAGCCCTATATCCAGTATCTCTGGGCTGCAGGAGAGGGCAGGATTCAGGACACCAAGCACACCCACACCCCTCTGCCAGTTACACAGCAGAAGCTTCTCTTTCTTTTTGAGGGAGCTGGAAAAAAACAGTGCTGTTTTGTTTGGGTTGCTTGTGCTGCAACATGGGAGAGTGGGAAATGTCTCCTTTGCACCCTCTTTTGCAATCGAGTGTTGAGTTTCAAATTAGCTCTATGCACAAAAATGCTGAAATTTTTGGTGAGCTTTTTTAGCCCACACAACCTGTAACCATAAAGAGCTAGCTCATTTTTTTTTCTTGCCACCTCCTGTGTACACTTTTGTTCCTGCAGTACTCACCGTCCTCTCCGAAGCTGTTGCCACAGCTTTTCCTCTGGTGTGAAGGAGTCGTGGCAGTGCTTTTTCACAATGGGAACGTAACAAGGCACGACAGCTTTGGCACAGCTCTTTACAAACTGGAATACTTCCTCCTTGGAGGGAGAGTCCATATCATCAAAGAATATGCCTCCAATCCCTCTTCGCTCGCCACGGTGCTTGATATAGAAGTAGTCATCACACCTAGAAGAAGCTTCAGGTGATTACTAATATGGTCCAGAGTATTCAAAGAAAAGAACTCCAAAAAGCTGCATGCTACAGGACAGAACCAGTGAAATACTGACCACAAGTCAGTTTCTGCAGGGCTGGGTGCCCCACTGTTTCCCTGACTGTCCAGTACCAGGACAGTGCAGCATCACCTGGAAAGCACTCCCGAGTCACTTGCAGTAAAAGCTCTGATTAAATGGTCTCTGTAAAGCTGCACATCACCACAGAGTCACTGAACACCATGGCAGGTGCATCCATGAGGGCTGATCCAATGCATATCCTCTACCTACTCGGAACAGGGACACTTGATTTCAAAACTTTCCAAACTAAGGGCTCTTGACAGATTCCATTCCCAGAATTATATGGAGTTCCCAAATTATTTGGACAGCTTTCATATGAACTCAAACTTGGAAGAGAATTAATTCTCCTTGCCATTCAAGTAAAACAATTTTCTTCATCAAAACAAAAGTAATCTAAGACCCAAAGACCAGACAAGAAAGCAACTGTCATTGCACCCTTCCCTGGAGAAAAGCCTTTTTAATAGTTAAAACTTGGAAGACTGAGTCATTATAGCAGTGGCTTTCAAGTCACTATAGCAGTGGCTTTTCATGAGTCATGTTTAAGTTTATAAATGAGTAAGGGCAGCTTATCCTAAAAGCAATTAATCTCTTTTATTTATGGGGAGTATTTGGTTGTGAAATTACTGTAACTTAAATGACTTAACCCTATCTTTCTTTTAATTCCTTGCTTGGGTGTGCAAGTCTTCGCATGGAGGAGAAAGCAAAGGGAAGTAGGAAGCAGAAACCACCAACACCAAGAAAACCTGGCCTTCCTTTAGGACTAGTTTTCCATATATCCACAATCGTTCTCAAGCATTATATTTGGCATGGCCATAACAAGAGAGACATGGAGATGTAACAGATAACTTAGCTATTTTTTTATCCACTGGGGTGATCAGTGGTTTTTATTTTATGATAGCAGGAAGAGTTAGGAAAAAACATCGAGTCAGAAACATAAAAGAGAATAAGCCTGACAAAAATCTTAAACTTAGATCAGGCAGACAATGTGGTAAATGTAATAACATTTGTCTTTAGCAAAGTGGGAAAAAGTCTCCTACCCCCTGCAGCTGGCATCGCTAACCTACCTAGGCTGCAAAGAACCTGACCATTAAGGCAGATTCTCCAAACTACCATGCCAAAAATCCTCAGACAGCAAGACTAATCTCAAGGCTCTAAGATGTGTTCCTCTACTGAGTGATTGCCACTCAAACTGTAACACCCACTTTATCTCCTGTCCTCAGACAAGACCTAGGAGCTTACAAAAGGGTACCCCCACCTTCCTGCATACACAGCTTGTGGCAGATAGGACTATCCGACACAAAGCAGCAAGTTCCCACTTAATAGTGGCAGATCCCATCACTTGTATCTCTCAGCTCAAGAATATTCAAAGTTTGCCTCTTAGAAAATGTGCTGTTGAACTCCCAGTGAATGTGTCACCAGAGGAAAAAATACAGCTTCATCAAATTATGAAGCTTCTACATTAAGGACCAGGTCCTTCACTTACCTGAAGAAAAAAAAAAAGCCATGAAGGCCAGACTGAAGGCAGAAAAACAAAAGTGGGATTTTCAGAATTGCTATGATGGCCCAAGAGCTCACACTGAATCATGCACATTTACCATGAGTTCACTGTAAAAAGAATTTGTGCAAGTCCATGGGGCAGAAGTCTTGTCCTAGTTTAACACCAGAGGCTAAAAGGAATTTTAAGTTGCCTAGTGCAACAAAATCTTGACGAGTCAGCTTGGTTTTTCTTTGGGCTACAGACTTACAATCCTAGTTGTCAGACCTCTGATTTGAAAAACCCATGATTCTGTATATAAGATATTTCTTTAGACAATGTTTTCTCTCAGTACACTTCTGATTTTCATTAGGGCTTCCTGATACCTTTCAAAAGGCAGCAGAACCTACATTCCTAGTGTACACTTAACTGCCAACATCCAGTGCTGCTTTCTGCTCCCCCCAAGCACACCTTCCCCCACGTACCATTTCTTGTACTTGGGATACAGCTTCAGATCGTGCTTGTCACAGGCTTCTTTCAGAGTCTTGTGAAAATGAACAGCGTCCTCTTCGTTCAGGTAAGTTGGAGTGAGGTCAGTCCCACCACCAAACCACCACTGTATAGTTCCTATAGCAGAGGCAAGCAGCAACATTTTTATTTTAAACTTCTGAACAGCAACTTGTTGCTAGTGGTTCACCAAGAACTAACAACTACTTTTACAATACAAAACAAAATCATTTTTCAGTGGTGTTCCTAAACTTCAGTAGTGAAAGATTTGACTATAAGGTAGCGCGAGAATCAGTGACTTCAGGAAAAGATCAAACTTCAGTGTAGTGAAAACCATTTTGGACCACTGATCCTGACTACAGGACAGCAGTTTCACAAGATGGGCTGGTGATTCTTGACATAGTTGGGAGCAAACTCACACTGGTTCTTGATCTCTTACCCCAGCCACTCATTCACACTTCCTTTGGGCAGTCAGACATTTCATACATTCCTTGTTGGATTATAATCCTTACCATCTGCTTCTTCAATTTCAAAGTATCTGTAGTTGAAGTGCATGGTTGGAACATGAGGATTTTTTGGATGGATAACAGAACTCACACCCATGGCACAAAAAGGCAACTTCCCTAGATAAAAAGATGCACAGAGAAAGCCCTTCAATTTTTCAATAAACTTAATTTGTTATCATTAAAGGAACATCACTATTTTCCCTTAGGCTCCAAACCACAACAGGAAAATGTCTCACGTTGGGTCACCATAATTATTAATTAGTGGGCAAGTTACTTCACGTCCATGCACTTCTGTGCACCTAACCCAACTCTTTCTTTGGTATTTGTTCTAAAATGTGACAATACTTTAGAGAACCCACTAGATGAAGACCACTTAAAACATAAGGCACTGCTAAGGCTTTCTACCAGCCCCAGTCCTCACAATGACCCAAAACACAAACGTGCTTTGCGTCCCCTTTAGCCCTGAGGTATTGTTGGTTTTCTCCCTCCACCTCTCTGGTACATAATTCCTGCACTGTTTCACTGGTGCAAGCGTGAATTGCGAAACCACCAGGTTTATTGTGAAACCACCTGTTCCTACAACACATTCCTTATAGCAGCAAGACTGAGGGAGAAGCAGTTCCGTACTTGGCTTTCTAGGCATATGAAAGTCCACCTGTCAGGCTTACTGATTAGAAATCATTATGATGCAAATGAAAACCTTTTGAGCTTTGGTCAGTCTGGCCTTCCTCATGTTCTGCTCAAAGGCTAGGCTGCTTTCAGAGTACCTGCACGGGAATACTCAGGTGAACAGGTCCCGGCTCCCTATGCCAACTGCGCGATAGACGCCTTACCATCCTTGGCCTTCAGAGACTTCCCCCTGCTCCGCATCTGCCGCGCTGCCTCCTCGGACAGGAGCCCGGACACGACGGACACGTTGACACCCGCCTTCTCGAAGACCTCCCCATCCTGGAGCACGCAGCTGATGCCGCCTCCGCCTGCCAACGCCAGGCTCCGCGTCAGGGTCACCGAGGGATGACCGAGCCCGGGGTGCCGGTGTCCGCGCTCTCCCCCGCGGCTCCCCCGTACCTTCCTTCCTTTCCCAGCTATCAACGGCGAAGGACGCGCCGGGGTCCAGGGCGGCCAGGGCGCGACACACCTCCGCCTGCGTCTCCATGATGAGCAGCTCCATGCGGGTCCGCACCTCCCGCCGCCGCCGCCGCAGCTCCCGCAGCCCGCTCACCGGCGGCGCCATGAACCGCTGCCGCAGCTCCTTCTCCTCCTCGTCCTCCCGGGCC
>JANPWX010000241.1:137828-169433 GCA_024734555.1 Trochalopteron elliotii
GTGCCTTGTAAACGATAGTGCCGGCGGGGCGGAGCGGGCCCGGGCCGGGGCGGGGCGGGGCGGGGGCCGCGCCGGGTGTGGACGTGTGTCTGCACACGGAACCGATATGGCGGGAAAGCACCTCTGATATCATTCAGTCCGCCCTGTCATTTATCACCACATTGTCAGCTACACCGCCGGGCGGTCACTGGCGCGTCCAGTCTTTCTTTAAACGCCTCCAGGGACAGTGACTCCACTGCCTCCCTGGGCGGTCCAATCCAATGTCTAATCGCGCCTTCTGTGAAGAATTTTTTTTTTTTTTTTAAGCTCTCCTGGCACAGCTTAACGCTATGTCCTCTCTTCATGTCGCTGGTTGCCCGGAAGAGAGTGATCCCCACCTGGCTACAACGTCCTGCCAGGGAGTTGTAGAGAGTGATAAGGTCACCCTTGAGCCTCCTTTTCTTCAGGCTGAGCAGCCCCAGCCCCCTCAGCCTCTCCTCCTAAGACTTGTGCTCCAGACCCTTCACCAGCTCCATTGTTCTTCTTTGGACCTGCTCCAGCACCTTAATGGCCTTCCTGAATTGAGGAGCCCTGAACAGTATTTGAGATGTGGCCTCACCAGTGCTGAGCAGAGAGGAAGAATCACTTCCCTAGTCCTGCTGGTTACGCTGTTTCTGAAAGAGGCCAGAATGCCATTGGCACAGAGCTGGCTCCTACATGTCTGTACAAGAAAGCCCATCCACACTGGGTGCTGTGAAAGAGTGCAAGCATCCCATAACCCTCCCATCTGGATCGGGGCTGCCTATTGCGTGTGGGTGCCGTGACAGGGAGAGGCATCAATGGATGCAGCACTCAGGTGCCACATCTCGCCTGGTGCAGCTTTGGGAGAGGGGGCTGTGTTGTCCTTGCACCTATAAAACATCTCTGCATACTGCTTACAAATAACCTGCTATTGTTGATGCAACTACGTGGGGCTGCAGGGTCGTTTTGTGAGTTGTACAGGGTCAGGCATTGCTGGAATAGGGGAAAAGTTGTATTTTACTGAGCTGTCCTGTGAATCATGTGGAATTGCTCTTCTATGTATGGCATTTCTGGTTTTCTACTCATAGTAATAAGTTTTTTGAACGTGAATAGCTTGTGGGACCACCAGTTTAGTGCAATAGGAATATTTCCCATGGATTTTGGAGGGCACATGCTTATAACATCCTTTGTTCTTTCTAAAGTTGAAGCACGTTTTTTTTCCTAATATAATGGAGAAACTAGAGACATGTGCAGTGAAAGGGCTTTGATCTCACTGCAGTTACGGACACGTGGTGGGACAGCTTGCATGACTGCAGTGTTGTCATAAAGGTCTATGCCCTGTTTAGGAGAGACAGATCAGGCAAGTGCAGTGGTAGAGCTGCCATCTCTGTGAGACACATTTAGAATGTATTGAGCTCTGCCTTTGGGTGGACAACAAGCAAGTCAAGAGCTCATGGGTTAGGAAAAAAGGGCAGACAAATAAGGGTGACATTGTTCTGGGTGTTTTCTACAGACCACCTGAGCATGAGAAAGTGCATGAAGCCTCCTACAGTCAGCTTGAGGCAGCCCCACAGTCACAGGCCCCAGTTCTGGTGGGGGACTTGAACTACCCTGACACCCTCTGGAGAAACAACAGGTGACAGAAGTGATTAAGGGACTGGAGTATCTCTCCTGTGAGGAAAGGCTGAGGGAGCTGGGTCTGTTCAGCCTTGAGAAGAGATGACTGAGAGGGGACCTCGTTGGTATCTGTGAATAACTGAAGGGAGGGTGTCAGGCTCTGCTCAGTGGTGCCAAACAATGGGACAAGAAGGCATCGAGTAGAAACTGACAGACAAGAAGTTTTACCTGAATAGGAGGAAGAACTTCTTTACTGTGACCAAGCATGAAAACAAGATGCCCAGAGAGAATATGGAGTCTCCCTCCCTGGAGAACCATCTGGATGCAATCCTACACCATCCCTCGGATTGCCCTGCTTGAGGAGGGAGGTTGGACCAGATGGTCCACTGTTGTCCCTTCCAACCTACCCAGCCTGTAATTCTGTGAAGATAAGAATTCAGGGTAACAAAGAGAAGGTCTGTGTAGAGTCAGATGTTGAAAGGTACTGCATAGCACAAAAATGGCTCAGCCCTGCAAAGACTGCACTTTGGTATGTTTCTTAGAAACAGTAATCTGGTATTTCTGAATTGGTTTGCATCTATAGTACCGAAGTGTAGATGGGTTTCAAGGGTGACTGTGTAAAGTGTGGAGATTAATCCCTATTATGGATCTGGGCTTCATTATCTATCTCTTTTCACTGCAGGGTATTTGGGGCGGGAGTGTCTGTCTTTATAAAGTGATAACGTTTGCTTGGAGGCATACATAGTCCACGTTCTCGTTTCTGATCTGGTTCTGCTCTTTGGCAGCAGAGGATGCTGTGAAGCTGTGAAGCTCTGCAACAAGGAACGAAGATCTCTGAGGTTGTCTCTCTGAGCTCGGCTCTCTTCTGCCATCAACTGGAGAACATGATCCCTGACGAGCAAGGAAACTCGACCCAGTGGAGGTAGGAGTGGAGGGGGGAATGTGTTGAAGAAGGTCTGTGGCTTGGTAATAGTTTGGAAGTGCATAATACTGTTTATAATGAAAACGTTTAGATACATCCAGTAGATACAATTCAAGAAGAAACTGTGCTATCACTGCCAGCTCTGGATAAGGAACTGTGGAAAGAGCTGCTTAGAGCAGTCAAAACCCTAAGTTGGTAATGCCCTTCCAAGCTCTTTACTGTAGTAAAAGCTCTGCTCTTTCAGTAGGGTTTTTTTTTTTAGACACTATTAAAAACAAATAAATGTCGGGGCCAAGACATGTAAAACACATTCCTGCTGATTTAATGTGCTGGTGGGGTGTTTTCCTGTACTAGGTTGAATGCAATCTTTGATTGATAACATCTGGTAATTCAGCTGGATGGGACCTCTGGAGGTCTCTAGTCCAACCCCAGGGGTTCACCATTCCTAGGCTGGATGAGGTTGTGCAAGGCCCTCCTTGTCCAGCTGCAGTTAGAAAAAAACTCTTTCCTTGTTTTGCCTGGGCTCCTGCCTCAGCACTCCACAACCCCCACCGGGAAGAATCTGGTGAGAATTTCCCTTGCTGCAGCCACATTGCCAGGCCAACATCTTGCTCTTGCTGCTGAGGTTTAGAAGCATGACTGCTTTACACACTGGGATTGCTCAGGCTGGATACAGAAGCCTGGTCAGGCTTTCACTCTGCATTGGTGGTGAGGAGTGACAGAGTGTAAAACACTCGC
Organism: Trochalopteron elliotii; assembly: GCA_024734555.1. NCBI lineage: Eukaryota > Metazoa > Chordata > Aves > Passeriformes > Leiothrichidae > Trochalopteron > Trochalopteron elliotii. Next base: position 141,106 of record JANPWX010000241.1, read on the forward strand.
AGTGTTTCTGTGCTGAATCCTGCCATGTTAGCTCCTTGTGAGGACCTCCTCTCTGGCAGCACGTTAAGGCTGAAACATCAGCCAAGTACTGATGTGTGTGAGATGCTCAGCAGTGACACAAGGCAAGAAAATGACAGCTCACCCTTTGATCTGCTTTTCCAGTGCATCGTGGTGGTGTGTAGGGTGGGCCTTTCGGAGGAAATACTAATGGAAGAGGAAAAAGGCACTCAGAGTTTAGTTTAAGGCCAAGAGGAAAACCTGGAATTTGTCTTGGATTTACCTGAACAAGAATTGAATCTGAGAAAATGTTACCTTGTGCTTTTTTAGAGAGCTAGGTGAAATTCCAAGGTTTTGGCCTCCCTTAAAATCTCCATGTCAGTTTTTAAAGTCTGACTGAAAATATGCATGGTGAAATGACTTCAAACATTTTGTCTCTTAGTGTGTCGTCCATTTTCATATCTGTATGTGTTTTGTTGTGAGGGTCTTGCAGTAGGTTTTGTTTTCAATGACAGCAAAGCCATTTAGATTTGCTTTGTAGCCAGAACCTCTACTGATGCAAGTGAGTATGATTCTAGAGAAGGTTGTAGGGCTACAGTGATTTCAAGGAGATTTGAAGAACTAGACTTCTATCTGCAGTATTATGTAATGTGACCTCTGATCAAGAAAAGAATGCTTTTAATTTTATTTCTTTTTTTTTTTTTCCCCTCTACTTTGAAAAGAGCTCTGAAGGCTGTCTGCAGCTGCTTGTATTTAGGTGCCATCTACCTTGGTTTTATTTCTCTTTCTAATGAGAATTTATGGACAAAAATGGTATTAACAAGAGAACAAGAGAGACTGCATGTTCTAAGGTAGCAAAGCATGATCAGGTCTCATTCAGACTGAGCCAGGCACATGCTTTCACTGAAGCTGTTTGATACTTTTATTTTGAATACTAAATTAATACAGTTTCTTATCAGAAAATAGGAAGAAAAAGACGTGTTGAGAACAGAAAAATTCCCTATGAAGTTGGCATTTCTCCTACTTCTGAAATTAAAAGAGCCACTTTCATCCAGCTTATCACACAAAGCATTGATTGTGACTTCAAAAAGATTTTGAGGGCTTGCAGTTAGACAAGTACTCTTGTTTAACAGAGGTCATCTCAAAGGTTTTGCATGACAGTACAAGTTGAATTAAGTTATTATCTCAGTAGGATAACAGTGAGAGAGAAGTGAAAGCTTTGGTGACTGAGCTGAAACAGTAGGCAATGTGAAGTTATAAGAGAAAGATGAAAACCTTTCTTTCTGCATCTGTCATCTCAGTAATTTGTCTGGATGGCAGAATCATAGGAATCCTACTTTTTTCCCCCTTTTTTAAATGCAGGATGGATTCTCCTGGGTGTATGAAGGAAGGAAAGGATAACTACAGGACAAGAAGCTGCTGGAATTCTCTCAGGCTACCTCCTGGAAGGTAAGAAGAGTTATGCAGTGCCTTAGGAAAACTTTTCTTCCACTATTGATTGATCACCTTTGCATAGTTAATAAAAGAGAAGTGAAAAAGTGAAATATAGAGGTTTGCACTAACAGTTAGGCCCCAAAAGGTGCTTGTGTGCAGCCTCCCCTGGAAATGTGCCAGCACTCCAGGTCAGGTACTACGTCTTCCTTGTGATGAGAGCCATTGTTTTCCCACTTCCTCTGTGCTGTTCCATGAGCTGTGCCTTCAGATTTGCTGTCACATAGCACCATCTTCATAAAACATTAGGAATTTTCCCCAGCCATAGCTATTGCATATGTGACTTCATCCAGGAAAAGCCAAAGCATGACCTCTCTCTCTCGGGTTTCCAAGGAAAGGGAAACAATGAGCAGAAGTGATCTGTTGGTGAGAATTCTTCTCTTGTACTGAGATCCAAGTCAGACATTACTCCCCTGCCCCCGTGTCACAATATTTTTTTTTGCAGCCACTGTAGCTGTTTATACACACTGAATGTAATGTTTACTGTTATGAAAGTCCATCCAGAAGCCAAAATACAAACCCTTGTGTCCTCTCTGGAATAATAGGTCCATTTTTTATGGTTAAGCTAAAGTACTGGCTGAGTTAGCTCACAAGTCTTGAGAGACTTGTGTCTGCAGTTAGTTCTGAGTAACAGACATAGATTGTGGTAGTGTAATTGAAACTTCTTTACTGTCTGGGCAGCTCAGGATTATCAGGAAGACTAGAGGCAGGGAAGGGTGTGATGCATATGTTGAGAATCAGCAGGGGATTTTAGGACAGAAGAGCAATTTCCATGAGAAAAGGTGCTATGCTCACCCTTGCTGACAAGGGAAGTGACCAAAGTTAAAAATTGTGGACAGCACGTAAGAGGGCTTCTGTGGTCATTTTAAAGTGGGCAGCTTGGGACTCATGATGGTCTCTGGTTCTGGCATTTTTAACCTGGTGCAGTGGGACTCATTTACCATCTGGTAGAGCTCTAAGCTTAATGTACCATCTTTATCTGACCCTTAACACTGTACTGCAGGGATAAGGTCAGGAATTCTATGAAAAAGAAGATAAACTGTTTTTCCTGTGTTGCCTCCAGAAAACTAATGCTAAAGCCTGCTTAGTCCATTATTTGCTGTCAAGGAAGAGGTAATTCTTTCCTCATGCTGTTAATTCATAGAAGTTATAACTACAGGTTTTGCCAGGGCCATTATTCAATTACCAGATCTAACTATCTGACCTTACTAAAAGCAAGCCAAATCCAAAAGCAAGATGCCAGGGAAGTAGAAGAATAAGGCACAATACGTCAGCCAGATATGCTCCCAGACTATGTGTGTCTTCTCTTTAGGGATTTCCTGAACCCTGGTGTGATTGAGCTAGTTAGTGATTGTCAACAGGTCTCTCTTCTAAATACTTGTTCAGTCTCTCTTGAGAATTTTCTCAGCTAAAAAACCCTCAAGTAATCAGCATTGTGGTCTGTAGGGCTTGCCTAGAACACAGCTTCTTTTAGCATCACTGATGGCTCCTAATTCTTGAATATCTGAAGAGATGGTGAAGAGTTTTTCCTATCCATGCCATCAGGCCTGTCTGTGCACCAGAGTGGAGAATCATAACCCTTTATCCCCTTGTATGGTGACCACTGTCCCCTCATGCAAAGGATGTATCAGGAACACACTGCTTACCCATGAAAATGCATGTGTTTCTCACCCTGAAACTTCCTCAGCAGGCTAGTGGATTTCTAAATCCTCACTGCCTTCACCAGTTTTTCTTCTCTCAAAACTCTAAAAAACAAAGAACAGTGTTTTGTTACTCCCTGTTCTTGTGTCTGGTTTGAAAAGGAGCACTTTAAAAGGCCAGTTGGTAGAAGTCTTGGCAGCACTCAGATTGCAGCCTTGCCTAAAGTGAATCACCACCTTTTGAATCACAGCTTTCACTTCCTTCATTGCCTGAGTTTCTTAATCTTTCATCTCACATTGGTTTAGGTCTGTGGACAGGACAGTGTCACCAAAGTGGAAATATCATGCCAAAGATGAGTCTGAGGACTGCAGAGACAAGTCTAGGCAGGAGTGCTGGGGACTGGGCTAGAGTGGAGAAGTGGAGCAAACCCCCTGCAGATAGGAGTACTTTGAGGAGAGCAGAAGCAGAGGCAGAGAGCAGAATCTTCTGAGGAAAGGTTGGGACAGTTTGTTTGGAAACTACTGATGTTTTTTAAAAGTTAAGTTTTCCAAAGTGGGCTGAACTCCTGCAAGAGAGCCCTCTTGGGTAAGTGTGGCTTGCAAGGACTGAAATGGATTTGAGTCACTGTATTGGAAACCATGGAGTCAAATTCTAACTGATACTAGAGCCTGTCAAGAACTTACTCAGTACAACTCCCTGCTAGAGATCTCAAAAATGCTGATAAGGTGTAGGTTTTTGTAGGGCAGCTGCACCATCTCAGCATTAGACTTCCTTTTTTTGTCTATGTATAGAAGTTGGCCACCTTCCCAGGGTCTGCCTTGTCATGAGTTCTGTGGGATTTCATTGTCTTTTGAGCTTTTAAATGAAATGGAGTGTCCTAGACAATACTGGATCTTAGCACTGCATTATCTTCCCCTTCTGGGGACTTCTCTTTCATTCTTTTTCAGTGTAATAAACCCCAGAGCCCTGTCCTGGTGCCTTCCTTCCTCTGTTTGTCAAAACTGCCTTGAAAACCCCTGTCTAGACTATCACATACTCATCACTGGTTTTCTCCAAAGGTCCCTTACCTGGGACCTTTGCTGGTAACACAAGTCCTTACAGTTGTTGTCCTGAGACTACTTTTCATGAGAGAGCTGTTTTCTACTCATTCTTGTGTAACTCTTCTGCAGCTGTTCCTCTCCCACAGGTTTCAAACTTTTTGTCTCTTCTGGACTTCCTCATTCTCCACTACTGTAGGATATGACTTGTCACAGGAGCATGGTGCTTGCTTCATGGAGAAACAGAATTTCTCCCTCTAAATTTCTTAATAAGAGGCCTTGGAAAAAAATCTCTTTTCACCTATCAAAGGAAGAAGTAAAGGGAAATAAGTAATGGCCTTATTTATAGAACAAGGGGCCAATGTGAAAACCATGGGACATGGGGTCTTACCTGCTTCTGTTGATTCTTAAGGTAGGCTGTCTCTTAGGTTATAAAGATGAGCTGCCCAGTAAAAAAATAGATTTTAAAGTGGATTTTAATCCATTAGTTTTTAAAGGCTCCATATTAAACAGGTAAAGGGCTTCATCTGTTAGCTGTGGAAAGTGAAGGGTATAGGCATGATGCACTAGCTGAATAGTTGTTCCATTGCCTCGCTGTGGTATCAGTGTGATCCTTCTCTATCACTGTGATCTGGTTTTGTTGTATTTAGCTATAAGAAAAGATATTGGATATACAATATTAAGCTCTTTCAGAACTGTACATCAAGTTCTCTAAACATGTGGAGCATTATAGGAATTGTCCAATGTTACAGAAAGTGAGTTATTTTTAATAATGCTGTAACATTTCTCTAGGTAATTCAAACCATATACAGTGCTCTCTATTAGACTGTGGAATTGTGGAAGATACTGTTCTTAAACAAATGGACTCGTTCCTGTTATATTTCCTGTTATATGGCAGTTTTGTCACAGTGATATCACATAATATAGTGATATTATCTACTGGATGACTTCGAGGGCAGCATGAAAGCATGAGCATTTTAGAGAGAAGACACTTTTCTTGAAGAATAATCTTACAATACAGAAAATAGGCAAGGTTCCTTAATTCTTCTAATTTTTAAACTGACTGATTTCTTGCTAATTTGAAGTCAATGTTATCTGAAGCTTAGTTATTTCGCTTACACTTGTAAAAGACAAATTACTAAACCATTCAAACTTCTGTGTGTTTTAATGCTTGCTGTATACTTTTTTGTGTAATTTTGACAAGTTCTCCATCAACTCAGGTAGCAGGTTACAGCTTGCATTCAACAGTTTGATATATTTGATTGACTTGTTTAATGCTGAGGTCTTTGGGCCTTGAAAAGTGTTTTCCGCTAGCACATTTTCCAGCCCTTCTGGAAGTACTGAAAGTGAACTCTAAGAGTTGCCACCCATTAGTCTGAGCAGTTTCTTTGTTTAAAGTACAAAACCCTGGCCTTATTCTGCAAGGGAGACCTACAGGATCTCTGAAGGGTTTGGTTTTTATTTAGTGAGTTCAGAAACTGTTGAGATTCAATGCAATTCTTTTTTTTTGTATTGTGGGTGATGGCAAAGGATAAAACGTATGTTTTATCATTATGCTCTTTGTTTTGGAACTATATCTCCTTTTGTACTTGTAATTCAAGTCCCTGCCCCAAAAATGATTGTGGGACACACACTGGTGATTGTGGTTCCACTGCTGCTGACCTGGTATTCAGCATATGGTCTGTGGGTGATTAGGGAGGGGATTATTCTGTCCCAGAACAAGAAGTCAGAGTGTTTTACAGAAATTACCAGGAGCAGGCTTAAAGCAAGCAAAAGCCAGTTCTTTTTACACAGCACAGCTGGAATAAACTGAGACTGAGAGGCACAGGGTGTTACAGAGACCAGGGGTGCAAATGAGCAGAAAAAAGAACTAAGAAAATCATAGAAAGGCTTTGAAATGCACAGATGTAAAACGAACTCCTGGCTCTGTCTGTCCCTGAACAGCCAATTAGCAGATCTCACTACAATGTATTAGAAGAAGAGTAAATCGTGCCCCATTTTTTGTACTCCTTCCCAAAATACCCATTACTGGCCACTGTCAGAGGAAGGAGCCTGGCTTTTTATAGGTTTGGTCTGATTCACTGTGGCTGTCCTTAAGTCACTGACCCCCAACATTTGGGAAGCAGGATGCAGGATTCTTTTTCTGAATACACATTTTCTAGTATGCAAGAAAAAAAAGTGAAAGTCATGTCCTCAGCCACACCAGAACCTGCTCTCACTTTGTTCATATGCAAGGTTAATCAGCATAAACACATCTGCTTGACCTAAACACGCTCCCTGGACTAAGAGCAGAATTGCATTAGATTCTGGGATGGTTTGAGAAGAAAGAGTAAAACAAAATCAAAATACTCTTAATTCTGCTGTGTTCTTACTTGGTTAGCTCAGTGTCCTGGGGTGACTTTATGATGCTTGTATCTACAATTGCCTGTTCTGTCTATGCTCACAAATATTCAGAGATAGCAAGAAAAATTATGGCTTCCAGTGTAGTCCAGTGCCAGGAATGTAATCCACAGTTTGTCCTTAATCCCATGAGGATCCTCTCAAATGTTTCCAGTGCTTTTGGCAGGAATATTAAATTACAAAATCTAGGATGCCTGCCAGAAAGAGAAAATAGAAGGTTCACAATAAAAGCAGTGCTCCTGCTCTATGCTTCTGCAGGAACAAAATGGCCTGTCAATATGGACTGTAACTTTCAAAATAAAACAAATTAAAAGGAAAATTTCTCCTAAGTGTCTTACAACAATCCATTCCAGTACTAAAATAATCACTGTTTGGTGCCTGATGACAGTTCTAGGAAGTAACTGAGGGTGATTGAATTATCAGTATATTGAGCTGTTCTTTTGAGCTAAAAGTACTTATCTGTCTCATTTCCAGCTCAGGCTGGGTCCTGAGGTCTAGAGTCTAACTTCTGTTTTTTCTGTTGGTTGTAAGAAACTTGCACAGTACAGCAGGGCTGTTTCAGATTCAGTCTGATACAACCAAGGCCAGAGTTCAAAGGTGGCTTGTTTTGTTGAATTTACTGTAAGATGATGTTTATACTTTTGTAAACTAAATCCTTGACTATACAAGGAATTCCAAGAAAAAGAGAGTTGGAGAATTGTAAGGTCTTTAATCTATGTCAAGCCTCTTTTGAGGCTTTGAGGCATGAATTACATGGAACTCAATATTTGCCTTATTTGTCAAGGTGAATTCCCATTTGTCTCTCATTTAGAGAGTGAGCTTTTGGCCATTTTTGATAAAGTTGTTATACTAGGGTACTGGCATGGGTATAAGCTCCCCACTAGGGAAAAGGAAAAATTATAAACTCTTTATTTAGTTAGTTGATACTAGAAAATTTTCATCTTACATCAGACATGTTGATTTTGACACATTTTCCTTCTTTTGGAGACAGTGGAACAGGTTGCCCAGAGAAGATGTGGATGCCTCATTCCTGGCTTTGAGCAACCTGGTCTAGTGGAAGGTGTCCCTGCTCATGGCAGGGATTTTGGAAGTAGATGACTTTTAAGGTCCCTTCCAACCCAAACCATTCTATAATTTTGTGATTCTCTCTGTTCCACATGGCTGCTTTTTTTCCCCACAGATTCTTTTTGAAGAGTCTGACATTCTCACCCCTTCTAGGCAATTCTCTAGTTGTTTCTGCAAGAGACAAACCCACCAATGATTTATTTAGTAATACATTTGTGTTTTACTACTCTAGTTGTATTCTCTTCCTCTGGCTTTATTGAAGAATTGTCCTTAAGATTAGCTGGAAGTTAATTTAGAAATTCCAGCTGTACCTTACCCAAAACGCACATCTTACAGAATACCAAAGGTGTATTTATTGGCTATTATTTTAAAATAAGAGGAGTATGAGCTTCAATCTCCAGATTTTTCATAGTGTCTACCCCATTCAGGTCCATTGATGTTATGATGAAGTAAACAAGATGTGATGTAGTTACATTAAGCTGGTACCAGTATCTTATTGCCACACTGTTTAGCACCATTGCTAAGAAGTCGTCATGGATGGTGCTGTATTTTGCTGGTGCCTCCCACTACAGAAATATACTAACCCAGGCATGAATGTCACAAAATCAGTCTTACTTTCTGTCAAAAAAAGAAGTGGCTGAAAAACACGTTTGTCATTCATATCAGACAGTTGCACTTTTTTGTGGTGGCAGGAAAGGGTGGAGAGGAAGAAGTGTTGATCTCGGAGTTGCTTTCATGCTTATCTTTCTTGCTTTCTCTTGGTCTGAGGGATATGGATGTCTGCAGCTGGGGCTCACCTGCAGCTGCAATGTCTTACCTTACAAGGTAGACCTATATAAGCTGTAGAATTTGCACCAGATATGTTTGAAGCCACATCCTGTATGGTTGCATAAATGCAACTATAAATGACAAATAGGACACATTTTACCCTTGGTGTTCAAGTTTTGCCGAACATAACCATGACACAGCATATACCTTGCTATTTTTATTCTTTTTTACAGCTCTGTTCAGATGAAAGGTTTTGAAAGAGTGCTGAAGCTAGAAGGAAGGTGACAGATCAAATACATGGAGGAGCAATGCACATACTCTGCCTCTCTTGTGAAAAAGGTACATATGGGGCTCTGGAAAACTTTGTAGGCACAAAGCTTGTCAAACCTACCACACATTTTTCAGAGGAAGCCAGGCATGTATTCAAGAAAATGTTGCTGGCAACATTAAAGTTGCTCAAAAGAATAGCAGCACTGCTTTCTAAATATAAGTTTCTCTTCCTTTTATATTATAAATCACTAGTTCCTTTTAGCAAAGGGAACCATAAGATATATTTTTCTTGTAAACCATATATCTAGTGAGGTGTATTTTTTCCTTTTGAGGATCAACTTGACCTTTTGTTAAAACAATACCACAGGGTAACTCATTAGTGTTAGGAGAAGGGGCAAGGCAGTAGCATTGAGAGAGAAGCAGACTGAGGTTTCCGACTTGTTATTGTCAAAAAGTTTATGTGGCCAGGTGACAGCATATTCAGCTAATTTCACACAGCAGTTATTTTGCTCTGTGACCTCTGTTTTCAAAACCTTGAATGCTTAACTCAGATTATATGAAAGCAAGTTGTATACATCTACTGAAAAATACACCTTTCAAAGGCTCTCTGGCAAGTCATCATGTAAAGCCCAGTTCTTCAGCTGTCAGGTTTGCTGAGCACCTGTGAAGGAGCATCCACTGCAGAAACAGCTATTTCATGTGCCTGTGCTGCAAACAGTGTTACATTGTATTGGCATTGTCATGTGAGGGACTAAAATGCATAAATAGCTGAGTGCATGGGATATCTGAGGCTAAACCTACTGAACAATTAGCTTCACGGTAACCAGAACCAAAATATCCGGCATTTGAACAAGAAATGCTGGCCTCTTTTCTGGGTATAGACAAAAAATGAAACAAAATTAACTGGAAAACAATCTCAGATAGGCTTGAATTCCTAAATGGAAGAAAGAAAAAGGAAAAAGACACAAATTCAGCAACTGAATCCAAAGCCTTCCGGAGGTTTCAGACTTAGCATGGCAGGATCCAGGGAGAGTGGAACCCAAACTTTTTTTTTGCAAGGTTTGTTGATATACATTATAGCCCTTGAGAAACTGTGGTAATCACCTATCTTGCCATTAAGAAGTGACTCACTCATGATACTCTCTGCTTCTTACATTATGTTGTGCAGGTTTGGTAAAAAGCCTTCACCCCCCAACTTTTAGCATGTGGTCGCACCGCTTAGTGCTGGCGTGAAAATAAACAGCAGCAGTTTGGGACTCATGCTGCTTTTCTGGTCTGTTTGTTGTTTTTCATGTTTGCTGTTGTTTCATTATAACAACCTGGAGAGTATATGGGGTGCTTTAGCTGAGAAGAAATTGGTCATTCTTTTTTTTTATTAGTGTTCTTAAGGCATCTTGGTCCAATCATATTAATGATAAAGACTGAGCAGTGATTAATGAACCCTTTGCAGAATGTGAGTTCTGCTTCACATTACGTTCTGGTGAGTACAAGGACAACTACCAACATTTTCAGAATGTTTGCTAATGCTGCAAGCTTCAATGTCTGGGACATTTCCTAGGCCCTGTTAAAACAATTTGAATTCATGTTGTCTGACCATACATCTTAAAAAAACTACTGCCAACCAAAAACACTGGCCATGGGATCTTAGAATGTCTTCACATCTTAAGTCTCATATTGAAAGATGCTGATGACCTGCAGCCCTGGTTCTTACTGCTGAGAGCTACTTCCCCTTGGGGTTTCTGAGAACTGGCAGAATGTGTGCCAGCCGAGTATCCAAAAATGACTCTTTGAGTCATTCAGCATTAAGACTCTGGGGACTGAGCCAGGCTTCCTGTTCTGCATTTAGGCAGTGTGTAATGTTACACGGGTCTGATCCAGTGTCTTATGTCAATACACTAGATATTAATAGCAGTCATAAGTAAGGAGTATGGCTTGGCTTCTGATTTCATCATTTTCAAACCTTGCAGAGCTGAATGTAGAAATCCAGAGTCTCTAGACCTCAGCCTTCATTATTTGAGCAGCAGGCCATCCATTGCAGTAGTTTTTCGGTTCTAGATACAGCACTTCCCCATAAAGCAAAATAAAACCAGTGAGATGAGAAGAAAATACTTGATGCGGTGTCTGTTGTTTTGTTTGCTCAAATGGCAATTACAATTCTGCCCTGTGCAATTAGAAATTAAGCTTCCTACTGCCAGGTCCAATGCAAATATGCTTGAAGGTACAATCTTTTCCACACAATTCTCTTAAAATGAAATTGCCTGTAAAATTTGTACTTGGGCACTGAGATTATCAGCAGAGTTCAAGGAGTGGTTAGGAGATGCAACATTGCCCAAGCTGTCCATTCAAAAATCACTCAAAGTCACAAGATTTATTTAAAATACATGGTAACTTAGTGTTCTTCTCTATTTGCCATCTTGCCTGGGGGATCAGATTTTTCAGCTTTAGATCTTTAAGAAGGCTGCCTTTTATCGAGGCAGCTGAAGGTTATGTGTAGTCATGTGATTGCATGAGTTAGTCTTCAGACAGGAGCAGATATTACACTATTTAGCAATGTGGGGTATCATTATTGTCCTTTTAAATTGCTTTTCAGCACCAGTGAAAGATGGTATTTCTAGTAATTCTTCCTAAGAATATGAATGGACCCTCTTGTTGCTGTAATCTCAAGGAATGATAATGAGTCTTCTCTATAGCCATAGGGAGATCACATTTTGCAGGATGTGGGGATAAAACACTTCTTGGAGCAGCATGCGTGTGAGTCAATGAATGCTTCCTTTAGGAAACGTCCAGGTTTCTTTGCAGGGCCACATGTGTGTCAAAGCAGCACTTGCAAAATACCAGCCATGCTTCAGGCACTCTCATGACTCTAAAAGATTAAAAGTGAATGTTGCTGAGAACCATAAGGCAGTACAGTGTGTGACCATCCTCTTTTTCATCTACTCTTGATGGCTCTTCCTCTGTGATCGGCAACATTCATGATCATAAAAATGGGGTGAATTTTTACTGAGTGAATTGGTTCCAAAATCTCCTCCACGGGCTTGCTGTAGCCTAAAAGCCACAAATACCTAAATGGTAAAATGCAAAACCTCTGTCAGCATTTCCTCTCCACTGAGCCTTACAGAGGGAGCTGGCAGGCAGCACATGTGGACCTCCCAGCAGGCCTACAACCAGCCATGCCAACGGCCACATACTCCAAAGCACCTGAGTTCTAGGTCAGGCCTTGTGTGAGCCTTACTTATATAGGAGAGGAGTATCCTGATTGCATCAGTGCTTTGTTTCCATTCTCCAGTATTCAGGTTAAACCAAATCAGAAGATAGGAAATTAATTAGACTAATATACTTTATTTCTCCATATAGAAGTTAAAGTTGTATGCACACATCACTATTTTATCATTGTCCAAAAGCTAAAACACACATTTGTACATCAGAAGGTGACGTGATGAATTTATGTTGGCATTCACCTGAAACAACAGTAGAGACAGCAATTCCAGATAGAAGCCTCTTTTGTTCAACTATGATCTTTTCTATGAACTTTAACTACTGTAGTCAGCCCAAGTTACACTGGCCTGATGGCTGTCTTAACCTGTCTTATGATCCCCCTTGGGTCTGGAGTTTGGGTGTGGGGTTTTGGGGCAGGGTTTTTTGAAGGGTATATTAAAGAATCCAAATTGCTTTCATTCCTTATGAACAAAAGGAAAGAATCAGTAATTAGAAAAACTGCTAACAAGATAGAGAAGGCTTTAAGGATGGGCAAAACTTGAAATTAGGGTTATATCAGACAAAGCTTTCTTGAGCTCCCAGCAAGGCAAGAATTAGAATGCAAGATGTTCCGGCCACTTTTCACAGTTTATTTATGCCTACAAAACATGTATGGGTGAGCAAAGAGAGAGAGGGACAGTTGTTTTATTCTTGAGCCTGTGTGGCAATTTCGTAACCAGTCCGTGGCTGTGTCTGCAAGTGTTCAGATACTGAGGGCTCAGTTCTCCCTTTTGCAGGTGTAAGCCTGGAGATGTGTATGCTCCAGGACATACCCTAATCTTGGCCCATGCATTGCTGTATGACATTAGATCACATAAGCAATCTGCAGTGATGTAGGGACCTTATGGCCTGAGGAGCCCATGTGGCATAATGTTCTCTGAAAGAGAAAGCACCAGGTAGCCACGATGTTTCCAACACCAGCAGAAAGCAGCCTGTCTCCCAGGTAATGTTTTCAAAAGTGAAAAGTGAATTGTATAGGTCTGCAAATTGACAGTTCCAGCCCTAGTAATCATTTGGGTGATGTGTTCATTATTTCTATAGTTGTTCACTTATTATTACTGAAGAAATTCTGGAGTATCTTACTGTTTTCTTCTCTTAATTCAGTCTTATTCTTCTAATACATCTTCAGTTCATGCACATTTTCCTCCTATCACAATTTTCTTCCTTTGCTGTGTCTCTTTCCAGCTCCATATTTTTCCTTCAGCCCACCTCTGTTCCCTCTGCTCTTTCTACTCTCCTACCAGATCAGGTATGTCATTAGTGTACACTAACCCAGGTTTTTTGGTATGTACTGCATGCATATGGCCATAGCATAATGTATGGCAATATGTGAAACCACATGGTGTGATAGAGAAACTGTGACCATGTATTTATTGTTGTTACATGTGTGTTTATTATAATACCATGAGGTCTCAAGTAGCAAACTACTTTAACCCAGACATGTTAAACTCACCTAGTTGTCCTTCTTATAGCTCTTATAGCTCTATATATGCCATTATTCAGTTTTTATTGATGCAGACAGTCTGGAAAGTGGCTAGATCAGAAGGAAACATCATAAAATATTAAATTAAATTTTCACCAGCAGTCTGGCTGACATACTGCAGCAAGTGCATAATCCCAACCAATGAAATGACACAAAAGCACTGCTTTACCAAGCAGTGTTAGGCTTTAAGTATAACAGCTTTTATGCCATATCTCTCTTTTCATTCCACCTTGTGATCTTTTTTCAGGTGATCACCACCTGGACTCTAATTAGAATATTCTGAGGATGTTAGAATAGACTCTAATTAGAATATTTTTCCAGGAAAAAGCCTATGACATGGCCCTTCTTAAATAATGTAGTATTGAGAAACCAAGAGGAAGATGATCAAGACAGTTGCATCAGTTTGACTCAATCAATTTATTTTAATCAGGGCACATACTGTTTGTGGGTATTATTCCTAAGTCATCAACAGTTGAAGCTAGTTTGGTCTATTATCTGTGATTAATTTAATTTCAGATTGTCAGTCTACTTTAGCTAAATCAGTGCAACCAAGTCAGAGTAAAGAGTTTGAGTGGGTAGACACAAAGCTTGGCCAGCTGTCCTCTTCTATGGAGTATGAGGATCATTGTTGAGATTCTGAAGGTAAATAAATGCATAAAGAAGTAGTCTTTTTCCATTTAGGCCTTGAGGAAAGTTACACTGATGAAAATGGAAAGAATGCCAGCAAAATCAACAATGGATTAGGACAATTGTGCAAAACCAGATATTCTCAGTCATTGGCTTTGGGAACAGCTAGCTACCTAAAAATATTTTTTTTTCCTTTTCCACCCCCCACCCCCCAATCCTCCTTCCAGCAAGAACTGTTTACATAGGGGTGCAGCAGCCCAAGTTTTCTGCTTGCTGACTCCCAGAAGAGCTGGTCTATAGAAGCCTTCTTATTTTGTTCCCCTTTGTAAAACCTAACTTTCAGTCCAAATCAGAGTAAGTGTTTTAGTGGCTTTCAGGAGGCTTCCAGTGTTTTAGATCAGGCTCACAGATTCTGTACCATACAACAAAAGCATTTTCAGAAATCATTGGGGTATTTTTCTCTTTTGTATTGATGGGCTTTTTTTGGACAGCAAAATCCTGGGATCAGGGGAGTCTCTTTCCAAGTAGCCAAAGAGTTGGATAGAAATCAGGGATGTGGGTGGTGAAAGGAAGACTGAAGAAAGAGAGAAGCCTTTTGTGCACATATTATTCTTTTAATAGGGAGGAAAAGAAAAAAGAGGGTAAGATACTTGAGGAGAAAAGCTCAAGCATGGGAATGGGCATGCCTTAGTGCAGAACAGAAAGGAGGGAGCTTGGCAAGAAAATATGAAAGATAACATGAATATAAAAGAGAACTATTTTCTGTGTGGATGCCTTTTCAGTAGGCATCCACACAGAAAATAGTTGCCCAAGATAAGAGGTAGATTGCAGCTCATGTATTGGTAAATACAGAAATCACAAATTTAGACAAATTGGTGCATAGTAAGAGTAGTTTTTCATTTGTGGAGTAGCTAGATTAGCTTTATTAGACTTCTCTGATAATTTTCTCTTCAACTGCTAAGAAATTTGCATCATTCCAGCTGTACCTTAACCAAGAGATCTAATGTAAAGCCCAAAATGGCCATAAGAAAGACAGGAGAGGGAATACTGAGTGTATGTGTGTGGTTCCTTTAGTGTGTGTTTGACTGTGTCCCATGATTCTGTCTTGTGGTTTTATTACAGAGAGCTAAAGCATAACTCAGTAGATGAGACAGATCAAGAAGAGCTTAGGGCTTTTCCAGATAACTCAACTCTTTCTTAAAGGTGGCCACTTCCTGGGTAGAAACCTTCAGAACCTCCACTCCATGGGTGAATGTTAACACCCAGGACTATTAAGTTTTGCTTCTGTTAGTTTCTTTAAACCTTGGCTATCCAGTAGAGTTGATCAGCCATTCTGCTGTGGACATTCCTGGGAGATCCAAGCTCAAACAGAAATACCTGGGTTGTGAAGCTGTGCTGGCCAACCAGTGCACCAAGGCTACAAGAGAGAAGCAAACTATCTGCCTTTCTTTTTTTATTTTTTTCTTTTCAGTTCATTTGAGTTCCTCCTTTCTTGAGGTGTGTGTGGGGACACCTGACAAGAAGCACTCTAAAAGCTGCTGATGTTCTGGAGATGGTGTTTATGGGCTCTCACTGTTGGTATTTGCAGCCAGCTGGGTCAAGGGGCACAGACCAGAGCGCACTTGTTTTCTGAAGGTGTTTTCATTTGTGGGGATCATTAGTGCAACTTCACACTCATTGAGTTACTCAAACACTGAAAACTTGGACTGGTTTTGTAGCTATTTACATTAACAGTGCTTTCAGTGATTTCCTTCTCAGGACTTTAGGGAGTGTAACAAACACTTGGTAGGTCACCCTAGCAATGCCTTTCTACAAATGTTTGGCAGCTCTTGAAAATCTGAGTCACATCCTTTGTTGGTCCCAAGTTTCACTGGTGAACTCCCTCTTAGTACTTGGCACCTCCCCTCTCCAGCAATACCCATGCCTACCTGCACACCACAAAACATTTCTCATACTATCCCAAGTGAGCTCTCTCTGCAAATATTACAGTATCCTAAGAAGTTAAGGTCCATTTTTGAGCAAAACTAACTAAATACTGAGCTGGCTTCCCTTGGAATTTTGGGGGTTTGTTGTTAATATTTTCTTTTTAGCGATTACATTCATATAAGTCAACTCAAAGGAATTTGGAATCAGGATGCTGCAAATTCACCTGTAAGTTTTTCTACAAAATTGCTGCAATTAATCATGAGTAATTCTGCAAGTAATTACAAGTTAGCAAGTTTACAGAATCAAGATTTTCTTGTAGGCAACAGAAGAATAGGACAAACAGACTAACTTAGCAAACATATTTCATTAGTCTAAAACTGTGCTATTAGTTCTGATAATTAGGTTCAGGTCTTTTGCTGTTTACATAATAAATTTTTGGCAGATTTGTTATTGACAATTGATCATAGTGTGTTTTGTAACAAAACATGTAAGAAGATAAACCATTAGATGCAGCTGAGTCTCCTGGCATACAAATAAGTAGAGGAAAAATGTACTGTATATATGAATTAGTTTGGGGTTTATTTTGTTTTGTCATTTTAACAAAGCTGTACCATGACCATTTTATCCCCACAGTCGATAAAGCACACTCATCAACCCAGGTAAGTGTGAGCCTCACTATCCTGCATAGGTGAAACTTGCAAAGAAACCTGTACCAATTTTGTCAAAAAAGCAGCTTCTTTAGCTGGAAGTAAGAACCAATAATGATAAGAATTGCTTTATAAACTAGGGTGGGGAAGAAAAGTCCAATGGTGGTTTATTTATCTTTACATTGGTAATTGCAATGTCTGTTCCTTTTCTGCAGGCATAACTATCAAACACACTGATCAAATAAGTGTTTGCTTACTCCAAAGTGGGGCATC
This sequence comes from Trochalopteron elliotii, assembly GCA_024734555.1. Lineage (NCBI taxonomy): Eukaryota > Metazoa > Chordata > Aves > Passeriformes > Leiothrichidae > Trochalopteron > Trochalopteron elliotii. Next base: position 157,986 of record JANPWX010000241.1, read on the forward strand.
TTTGATCCTTAATTCTTTTGCTTTTCAAGAAAAGAAAGGTTTCTTAAAGTTCATAGTATAGAACTTAAACGCATACGTGGGCATAGAATCATTTTAGATCAATACCAGGATGGTCAAGCCTGGTATCAGCTTGGCCATCTCTTTATTGTCTCTGAGGACTGTAGATACACTTTACCTTAAAGATGCTGGTAGAGTAATTCCTCTGATTACACCTCTGTTGAATTCCAGTATATGGTGTTTGAGTTTAAGAAATTCTTTCCCAGTCAAAGGTATGGGTTTGGTTGTTGTTTTACATTTTTTTTCCTCCTGTTGTTTAGGAAAAGCTGGTTTTGTTCAGTCTAATTAGCTCAATAGCCAAACATTCAATCTCCAACATTCTCAGTAAAACTGAGCCCTAAAAAACTGCTATAGTAAGGTGAAACCAGCTGTACCAGTGGTCATACTGGATATAGTTTTGCAAATCTCCACGTGATTTTCTCACTGTAGTTTTAATAATGTTTTTTTTCCTTTAAATATCTTTTATTCCTGTGGCAAATGTTTTGGGAAATGCGTATTTTTAAATCAAATTTTAAATTAATAAGAGGCTTTTCCTCTTCAAACTTGCCACTGCAGTTATCTGCAGACAATTATTAATTACCGCTTTTTCAGACATGTATTTGCCTGTCTGTCTTTCCAAAGACACAATTTAGATGCTTCCCAAACCAGAGGCAGGAATAGAGAACAGTCAATTCCCACCACAGATGACTTTGAAAATAGACATTTCTGTTTTAATTCCAGACTGCATTGAAAGATAATTGCTAAGCTCTCCACAGAACAGCAATCTGAAAAATGTTGGCTCACAGATTTCAACAAATTAGGACTGGGGAAGATAAGGAAATGGGGTCTTCCAATTTCAAAAGCCTCTGGGTTTGCCATAGGAGCTGGGGCTTGTTTGTTCCTTCCCTTTCAGCCCATGCAGTGGGATGGCAGGAGAGGGAGGGGAGCATCTGAGATTCTTTGATTTCTAGACTGTTGGGAGGCAAGGAATCTGAAAATCCTGGACACTCCTTCCCTGGAGGGCTGCCAGGATCTGTTGGGCTCCTAATATTCCTGACTTTGAAAGAAAACAAAATCTGCTAAAGAGGCTGACTGCAAGCCCAAAGTCTCTCTGTTGAACTTATGAGAATCGTAATGCGTTAATCAGGAGGAGTTCAAACAGGATCCCAAGGGAAAAGTGCCCCTTGACTTTGGTTTAAAATGTATTTGTTAAAAGTTAACTAACAACTACAACAGTAGATGAGGGAAAGCAAGCAGTCTGCAGAACAGCAGCTCAGCATTCCAGGGAACACTGGTAGCAGTGACTGGCTGCAGAGTCAGAGGCAGCTAATACAAGTTTTCTTACGGAATTGCTGCCTCTTGGTGTCTCACAGTGACATCACATCTGTAGCAGCTTAAAACTAAACTGATCCCCTTCCTTAGTTTTTCAGCTACAGCTTGTCCTGATCTTCTTATTCCTAAGCTCTGAAATGCTTTCACAGTCAGCTGACAGTTGTCCACAGAACGCACCGACCTGAATCATGGTGTGTCTGAACTGAGCTGCAGTGTTGGCCCAAACCCTCTTTTTCCAGACACTTTGGACATAGATAGAAGACACTGTCAAAAAAGCAGGTAATGTTTGTTGAAAAAACTAACTAAAACTGTGCAGTTTCAAAAAAATCAAACCAACCCCTTTTCAACAATTTTGGGGGTTTTCTTAAGTCACCCTTTTTCTTTCCCTTTGTATGGCCTTGTCTTCTTCCTCTGTCTTTGCCTACTGATGTTGAAGACCTGAAAAATCAAGATGTATGTCATCATTTATGTGAGAGCAGTTTGCTGTCTTGGTTCAAGACATGACTGAGGAGGCGTTTTGAAGAGGCCAAACGAATCACCTTTTCTGTTAATAAAAAGCAAAAAGTTTCCACTTAGAATGGCATATGACATCATTCATTTGCATTCACTTTGCAGAAGCTTAACACTGAAAGACATTTTGATAAATCTTAAGATAATCTAAAATAATCAGGCACATTCTAGTAACAAGTGATAGTTAATTCGGTTAATTTTACTAATCATCCACTTTGCAGGCATTTTAGATGGAAGAAAACCTGTTCAGAAAGCAGGCTGTGTTACCTGCCATGCTGAAACACTGTTCACAAGCAGTGGATAAACATTGGATAAACAGAAGAAGAACAGCCTGTTGGAGTAAAAAACTGGGAACATGGGAAAGAGTAAAGGCAAAAAAGCTCAGCATGGACAATGTAAAATCTTATGAGTCCTCTTCTTTCTTAAAATAAATCATTAATCCTTGGTATGACTTCTGCAGAGACCACCTCTGCTTCTGTCAAAAAATGAAAGACATGTAACTTCTGCAACTGTTAGCATCCTGTGCTACTTGACTCTCCTGCAAAGGTCACAGGTCTCTCCAATAAAGTGGACCTTTTGACTTGCAGCTTCAATAGTTCAGATTCTGCTCTCAGGTTTCTCTGTCATTATCTCTGTTACGCTCTATTGTAAATCACTGATTGTGATTTCTTGCCAGCAACACTGGCACAATATTAGTGGGTTGATTGTCATGTTCATGGTCAAGACCCTTCAACATGAGAGTTACAAGAGCATATCTACTTACGAGATGTGGACTTTACTTTTGAGTTAAGATCAAACTTTCTGTCGCCTAAAGGTAGATTTTCACTTTATAAATCATTCTCTGGTTTGTCAATTCAGCTCCAAGTATATATTTAAACAAATCTTACTGGCAACACTCCACCAAAGTTGTCTTTGTTTGCTGTGAGCCTACAAGGCTGCTAATTCCTGGCAGCTCTGACCAAGCACAGTAATGGGAAAGCCTTAATAGAGCTATTTATTCAGTTATTTTGAAATAACTATCACATATGTACATTAGAATTGATTTAAATAGAGACTTCTGATCATCCCAAATATTGTGCTACCCAAGTTGGTCCAGCTCATGGGACAACTGCATAAACTGGCAAAGTGAAGCTGTTTGTCACAGGTAATTTAATTCTGTAATTATCTTTTTCTTCTTCCTATAAGCCTGCAAGGCAAGAGCAGATTCCTAAGAAAGTGAAAAGAACGCTGAACTTCCCAATTACTAAAACAGAAAAGAAGAAAAGAAACAAAATTAACAAACCCAAAAAGAATCTTCAGAAGGAAAAAAACGTGCTTGTTAAAATAGACAATGAGGTAGTTTCTGCTTTTAGCTGTGGATAATAGAAGGGCAGTACCTGCTTTTCACTGCTTGTGTTGCAATGACGGCTGGGCTTCACTTGTACATGCTGGAGATAAGACATGTCCACATGGTCATACCAAGTTCAACAACCAGCTCAAAAGCACAAGTAATGATGTGTAATCTGCTGTGCCAGGGAGAGAGTAATAGAACTGAAAGCTGCTTAATTCTGGTTATATTTTTTTAAGAGAAGGTGTGAGTTTGCAGCCTTTTATCAGCTGGGTTACTAAGCGCACTGTCCAGTTACAAAACCTCTTTTTTTTGTGTGTATTTTTAAGTATTCTGACTTAGCTCTTCCATGTTTTTAAGGGAAGAAGGAGAAAGGTGAAATGCATTTGGCTTCAAATTATGCCAATTTTATTGGATGAACTCCACCTTAATGACGCATGGTCATGCAACTTTGCACAGTGAGTTTCTGGTTCAAAGATGTCCATAAAACATCTTCATACCCCACCAATTTATGTTGTGCCAAGGGTCTTTTCAAAGTGCTTTACCACAAACTTGAGGGTTGTAGGAAAAAGCCCAAGAACCAAAGGATAATGTGCCACAGCAGAAGGGCAGAAAGCATGGCAAGGGTACCAACAAGTCTGCAGGTTTCTGCTATGGCAAGGAATTTGTTAAATTCACAGTCAGTTTGTATCCATTTGTTCTCCTGCCAGCATTGTTTAGCTGCTCTCACAAGACAGACTGTCCATGCTTGGTGTAACCCTTCCTTGTATCTTCTCCAGAACTGCTTTCTTCTCGAGTGTGAGAGCACAAATCATACACCGTGCTCTGGGGGAAGCATCACAGAGAGCTTCACACACTTGGCACTGCTGCTTCCCTGCCTCTATTAGGGAAATACTATCTAAGGCATGTTCTCCTTTTCTGTGAGATGTTGAAGATTTATTTCTTGTTTACTTCAATCATCTTTTGCATGTTCCAGCTCATCTGACTTTTGACAAAACTGGCCTTAATCCTATATGTCTCTACTTAAAAGCTATCTTTGTTAACCAGGATTGTTTACTAGTTCTGACTCCTAAGAACCTCTCTGAAGTGATCCTCCCCCCCTCCCCCCCCCCAATTTATTCAGGTTAAAAGTGCTTCCCAATAAGATTTTTTTTCTTCTGGGAATATATACATTGGGATAGTTTTTGTATCTTTGATCTAGATCTATTCAAGTCTTCCTCCACAGTCAAGTCTTCCAGCTCTTCAGTCCAGGTGAATTTGCTAGTGAGTTTCCTTAATCTGACAGTCTGCCCTTTGCTTGTTTGTTATTCTGTCCATGGAAATGGAAACAGACGCTGAGTACTCAGCCCAGTGCAGTTTTCTATGACCAGTTCTTTTTAAGCGTCTTCATTATTTACTAATTTGAGGCTGTCTCTTTTTGTCTCAGTGACTACTGAGAAGGAATCTGGCAGCTATCACATGCATGGCTAGCTGGGCCAAAGTTTATTATTAGAAGCATTTGTCTCCCAAATAGTATCTGGGAAGTTAAAACTGGCCATGGCACAATTCCCAGTGGTGTTTCTATAATAACATTTCAGTGACAGACCTTTTCTTGCACCATTATATTTTTGCTGCAGACAAGAAAGGCCAGGTTTCAGTGATGTGTCCAAATCAAAAGCAACTACTCCCTAAAAAAACCAGAGGCTGTGAGCAGGTGGCTTAGGCTGCTGGAAGTGGAGCTTCCTGTTTCCATACAGTGAAGAACTTTATGATGAATTAAATGATGGTGAATTAAATGACATGGCTTTTAATGAATTGCAAAGATCAGTTGATGTTTTCCACTTGCATGATGAAATGGCTAAACATTGAAATAGAAGGAGTATTGGACTAAGATTCCACATGGCTTGGATATTGGCCTATTGATTGTATCCACATGGGTCAGGTCTAGCTTCCATTTGGAACAAGAGCAGAGCAGTAAAAAAGAAACATCTGATCCATGAGGTATTGTTCTCCTGAGTTACAGAGACTAAGCCAGCCTTCTCTGCCATAGGATTGCTCTGTTCAGCTTGGAATGCCATGAAGGGAGGATTCTTTCTTCTGTGCCACCAGCCAAGTTTTGTGTGGGTCCCCACTGATTCTCCCAAACTGTGGCAAGTGACCATTTGCTCACTAGCCTGCTCAGGCATTACCTGGCAGGAGTTGTAAGCAGGTACATCAATCATGGAAGGAAATGCATTGAACATTTTCCCATGTTTTGCCTACATCTAAGAATTTGAGTGCAACTTGAAGTCTTAAAAGTACGAAACATGCAAAGCACTCTTCTCAGCACGTGTCTGTGTCTCACTGAAATTAGAATTCTGTTCACATATGGCAAGGCTTCCAGCACTTTGTCATAACATTTCTGACTTACAGAGGCTCACCTAACTTCTCACTTTCCTTCTCCCTAGAATCTAATCATACCTATTTGTATTGCTTTCATATCCCTGTTTTGTTTACTGACTTGCTATATCATATTTTCATGTAAAGACCAGTCTGAAGAGTCTGAAGAGTACCTGCCAGAAAAACTGTGCACCTGTTCCCAGATTTTTGGTAGTAAACCAGTGTACAACTCCAGGCCAGTTAACACTGGCCAAAGAAGTGGGTCAAAAGTTTGAACTGGAAAGGTTATATATCTGAGAGCTGCAGTAGCTGCCTGAGCACTTGCAATAATGTCTTGGCTGTACAGGTGAAGCCAGGAGGACACAGGACAAAAACTTGGAGGTTTGAGGGCCAGAATCAGAGACTGTGCTATGGGGAGCCAGCGGGAAAAACAGGGAAGTCTTTTTCATAAAATGCACAGAGAAAGAAACTGGGCATTAAGCTGTGCTTTAAATGGCAAAGGCATCTTACATGCAGGCCTCTCCTTGGAAAGGAGACAAGGAGAGTGGGTCCTGGCATGGTACTGTAGGACTGACAGAGCTATCATAAAAGGGCAAGGATTTCATCTCCCAGAAGCAGCTTATGTCAGTCATCTGAGCACACAGGCCAAGTGGGTAGGGATCCGGAGCCACGGGATCAAGGACTTCTTGTTCTCTCTGAGCTCAGTGCCCTCCTGCATTTGGCACTGGGGCTGTGACCCAGGAGCAGTCTGCAAGTAAGTCTCCCACTGCCCTGCCACCTCCCCTGGCTGGTTATCTCTCCCATGCACCCCTCCACATCTCTCCTTTTCCCAGACCTCCCTTGTGCCAGATGCCACAGCTGACATCCTCTGAGAGCAGCAGTCCACTGCATGCCTGCAAGCTACAGGGAGGAGACTGCTGTGTCCCAGGCAGATGGGTAGGAGAACTGGATCTTGAGAGGTTTGTCTCCTGCCAGGGGAGGAAGCAGCAGCTCTTGCCTGCTTTGCTGCTTTTGGCACCATGAAGCTTCAGTTTGGATTATCCATGGACAGGCATAGAGGTGGAGTCACTCAGTATACTGACATCCATTGGGAAGACGAAGGGACAAGTGGAGAACTAGAGTTCCATATGACATTGTAATTAAATGGAAACAACAGAACAACTGGTGGGGTGAAACCTGAGATTTAATGTTGCTCTTGAGTTGGTGAAAACCACAAGCTGCTCAGGACACATTTTCTGTAATTTTTCAAACACTCTTTCCTTTTCCTTTCCACTGTTTTGTTTGTAATGCTCTTTAAGTGGGTGTGCTTTGACCTATTTCCTCCTCTGTATATGCCTAATGAAGCAGAAGAATGCCTAGTGCCTATTAGATAATGTATTTCTTTATGGGTTTGTAGATGCTCACGTATAAACACATGCATTAAAGGCTTCACTTTGGTTGGCAAACAGCACTTCCTAACCTGCTTATCACCTCAGATTGCATTTTACTGAAGTAAAAATAAAGGGAGGCTGTCTCAGCCTACTTGGGTTACCTCCATGACATTTCCTGCCAACATGTTGTTTGGTGGTGTCCTGTCTCCCAGACTGAACAGAGGAGCACTGCACAGCCCAGGGCAGAAGAAAGAACTCTGCAATTCCCAGAAAAGGCAGACCCTGGGGACTGAGAAAGCAATCACAGCCTAATGTAGTTCTTTGGTTGACCAGGTCTTGAAAAAGTGACCTTAAACCAGGTGGGGGTTGCACGCTGTGAGCTCATAACACTGTGGGTTCTGGTGAGATGTGCTACAACCACTAACCAGACTTTTTAAAGCTCGTGGGACAGGCTTCAGCAAGTTGTCTCCTGGCAAAGAGTCTCTGGCAGAAATATCGTGCAACCACAGATTGATGACTAAAGCTATGTAAGGACTGGTGTTTACTGTAACTGGAACTGTAAGTGCAGTGAAGAGCACCTGGGGGCAGCCCCGAGCACCTAGGCAAGGGAACTGAGAGAACCTGTACAAAAGAGTTGTGCTGAGACAGGTTTTGGAGCTCAATAGGAGAGATCTGGGCATGTGTGGGACTCAGGGCAGTTCTCATGGTGTGACATAAAGATTAGGATCAAACTGTGATGGTAGGCAGTAAAGCTAGAAGATGGGTGGAGAAGGGATCCCAGAATCACAGAATATTCTGAGTTGGAAGGGACCCACAAGGATGTTGTGACAGTCTGTATTTCTATAAATGCATTCATCTCCCAAAGTAATTATGAAGGGTGACAGCTGTGTTGCATTTTAGTTCTAAGGCCAGAAGTGTATGATAGATATGGTGCACTGCCTACACGCAGCTTGATTAGTCATCTTTTTTATTGGTTTGATGGGGAAATCACTTTTGTGATGCTGCAACTTTCCATTCTCTTTTTTCCTTCTTCTCTCCAGTTTTGGTTTTCCCTTCCATTTCCTGTAATTTTCCTCTTTATTTTCCTCTGATTTGGAAGCTGGGATAGAGCTAACAACATTTTCTTAGTTTAGTAACGGCTCAGGAGGCACATGGTTTATCTTGGAACTAAAATATGACTATATTTTGTTCAGATTTAATTTAGTTATTGCTTTACATGTAAAGGCTTATGGGGTTTTATGTTTGGTTTTGGGAGAGGTTAGTGTCTCAGGAGTGTTGATTTTCAACTGAAAGAGCAAATCTGTTGACTTTTTGGTCACATGCATTGTATTTGCCTGCAGGAGCATTCATTTGACTTCCTGCTAGTCATCCATTTCAAAAGCATTTTGGAAGATTCTTATTGTTGTCAAATAATTTGTTTGCAATAGACACGATTCCTTATATTTTCCTTGTACTTTGTGCCCAAAAATTCACTGGGTTGTAGATTAGTTACTAATTTCTTGCTTGTGCAGATTATTTCAAAAACAACTAGGAGCTAAACTTTTTTTGCACTACGTTAATTCTTCAAATTACCATTTGAATCCTTGAATTTAGCTTAACATATTTAGAGGACAACAAACACCAGCTTTCATTCCGTTGCTGGTGTGGAACAGCTACAGTTGCCAGAAGAAACCAAAGTGAAATCACATTACTGCAGGTTAGATTATTACATTACTTGACCAGTATAGTGCAGTTTACTCCAGATAAACGTGTGTGCAGCTACCTTAGATGCAATTCTTTGTATTTCTTGCACACACTGCCTTTGATGGAAGTGAACTGTATCTCCTATGGACCTTGGGGTGCAATTGTCAACACCCAGCTCTTCCTACAGTTAGATGCTGTGTGCAAGATTCCGAGAAAATTGTTAAACACTTAACTTGCAGTCAGCTGTAAAATCAAATGACTTCTAAGTCGCCACATGGCACCACCAGAGGAATTAACATTGCCTGTGTCTAGCTCGCTTCAGAGCAGCACCAGTAACTTGAGCTGGCCTCTGAGCCGTGGCTCTGTCCTGCCCACAGCACGTTCTTGCTCTTCTTCCTGTGCCTTCAGCCTGCCCAGAGATCCCTGCTGCACTGGTACCCATACCCACCTTAGCCAATGTGAAATAAGCTCATGCCCATGAACTCATGCCCAAAAGGGGCAGCTGCAGCACACGCATCCTGTCTGGAACAGAGGCAGGAACAGCATCCATTTCCTCAGGGTTTCCTACACTCTTCCGTGGTGAGTAGTCCCAACATCTTGTTCTGCAAAAATCTGGCATATCCTGCAAGTCCATCCTGTATCCTAAACAAAGACAAGACCTTGCAAAATAAAGCAAGGCCAGAACAAAATAATACTGGACTACATAATTTAAGAATGTCCTGAAACATATGAGCAGGGGGACTGACAGGAAGTCACAAAATCAGTCTTCTAATATATCCTAATTCTGACTCCTTTGTTGTGCAACCTTAATGATATTTTTAAAAAATTCGTTGTGTGCCTATAATACCTAGGTGAACCGAAGGGTAAAGACTGAAAAGCTTACAGCTAATGGGAAAGAGATATAGCAGAGTTAAATGAAGTAACTTTAGAAAGCACATAGTTTAGCTATGTACTTGGAAGAAGCTTGGTTTTGTAAAGGGCAGGATGTCAAGGGTGAAGACCTGAGGAATCTCTTGGGAGAGGGGGTACTAAAGTACTAAGGTATTTTCAGCTCAAGGGAAGACAAATTACAGAGGACTGAAGTTTGGTTCCCAGCCCAGAACACATTGAAAGTCATCTCGGCAGGCTAAAAACTAGAACAGTCCCTGGAGAATAGACAAAATTTCCCAGCTTTCAATCCGTTATTTTTATTATGTGTACACATAGGCTGTAGAAAACTGCTGCTGAGAACAGAATCCACCTCTGGTCATTCCCAGTGACAGCCATCAAAAAACAGGAGCTGCTTTTCCAATCCAGGAAGCATCTTGTTCTGATAAAATGCTAAAAACATACTGTGAGGTCACTGAGGCATCATACAGAAAATTTTCAGACTGGAAGCGGTCAGGATCATAGAGGTAGTTACAGGAGAGGATAACTAAATTATTAACAAACCCTCAGATTTCTTCTAGCATGATAAACTCCTCTGGGCAAAATACAGCATTGATGCAGCACAGGATTCCAAACAAACTCACCTTTTCATCCTCTTTATCAGAGGCAGAATAATTTAATAACTTTCTTTAGAAATAGCAAGGTCCAGCCCCAAAAGGCTGGGTGCTGAGGCAGGGAGAGATTTTCCAGGATCCCAGTGACTCCCGCCTGCGTTGGGTGGTGCTTCATTTTGCTCCTGGCAGCAGCTCCTCAGGGGGTAGCTCTTCTCCCGGCGGCTTGCCCTGGGGTTTCATGACAGGGGGCAAACCTACTTGAGGAGGGACAATCCCGCCCCTGCAGGATCGCAACCCCCCTCGACACACACACGGTGAGATTAGTTTCTTTACGAGATGGTAATTCCTGGAGGTTGGGGGTGGTTCCCTGCCCCCCGCTTTGCGGGTCTCCCACCCCATCCTGGCCTGTCGGGGCGGGGGAGCGGCTCCTGCCGCCGGCCCGAGGAGGGGGAGGAGAAGAAGGAGTAGTGTCTGCGGCTCCGCAGAGAAGTTGCTTAAAGACAGGTTCCCTCCTGAAGGGAAGACGTAGGACCGCTTAATCTCTCTCTTCACGTGTCTCCTCCCCCTGGCGGGCTTTGGGATAAATGGAGGAGGAATTTCAGCGGGCTCAAATGATTAATAATATTTCTGACTAAATACGCAACGTGCTTCCTTCTACGTTTTCTCTTGCAGATGGGGCTCAGCTGAACAAGCCCTCCTCTTAAAACTTGTCGTAAGCACCACGACGCGGGAACTGCGCTGGACCTCCCAGACGCTGCAGCAACAGCCTAGGCGGTTCTGAGCAGAAGCGAGGAGTTCTGTCCTCTTCTCTGGGATGATTTAAAGATAAAATAAGCTGGTGTTAACAGCCGGTAAGTGAACACCCCTGCTTAGCTCTGTAAACCCTTGCACAGGCTAAGTGGATCCTGTGGATGGTGCCTGAACCCATAGCACTGGGTTCGCTGGAAGTGCTTGTTCCCGAATCTGCCGGCGTCTCTGCCGCGGGACATGTGACGGTTGTCGGGAGACGTTCCACGGTTGCACACGATGGATCTCGAGGGGCTTTTCCAGCCTTGAACGTTCCGTGATCTTCTTGGGGAAAGCTTCTAGATTTAACCTCATGTAGAGTTTCTGTGTATGCTTCCAATTTTAAAATTTCCTTCAGGTGAACGCTGATGGGAGCAGCTGCAAAAGCATTGTTATTCAATGTAAATTACCGCTTATTCAAAGGCAGAGCTGGCTATTTCAATGCATCAGCGTGTTCTCGGTGAAAGCATTTAAGGAATTAAACTGAATTTCTAGAGGCATGGAGCCTGCCTCTACAAGCCTCCTTTGAAGAGAACACAGTTTTAATCGGTTTTGAGAGCTGTTG
>JANPWX010000241.1:169833-338151 GCA_024734555.1 Trochalopteron elliotii
TAAGGGGTGGCGGGGCCCGGGGCTCCGGGGCTGGGCAGAGCGGGGCTGGGGCACGGTGGGCTCATGCGGACAGGACAGCCCCGCACAGGGGGAGCCTCCCGGCGGAGCTGACGGCGGCCCGTAAGTAAAATTCGAGGGGAGATTCGTGGTTTACGCAGAATTGCTTGGGTTGGGTAATCCCACCTTTTTGCCATGGCTGCCGGTCAGGCAGGTTCGGTTAAAGGTTTCTGCTTCTGGCGAGGGTACCGAAAGGGAACCGCTGCTTGAAAATGCCGAAGGCCTCGGGGAGGGAACAATGGCTCTGTGGGTAGACTCTGCCTTAAGCTATGCAAATGTATTATTTGCATTTTAGGAAGGAATCAAACGCTGGAAGTTTTATGTCTGCTACCTTTTTTTTTTTTTTTTTAAATACTTGGATTATTATTTGGCAACGGTGGTGGTGTTTTAGTTAGAGCAAGCGGTGAGATCAATCCTGCTGTCCTTTCTCAAAATGTCCAGGGAGAGCCGCTCATCTATTGAGATTTGTGCCTGTTGTGTTCTTACCCAGCTGAAACTTTCCATCTAGTTTTCTTCAATTTTTGTTTCTTTTCACCTACGTTTTACTGAGATATTTTTGCATTGTGTGATTGCAGACCTCTTAAGAAGAAAACTAACTTTGTGATAAGATTACTTACTTTAACTTGGTAATTCAGCTGAACTGTGTGAAAATGTTATAGTTAAAATATATGAAAATGTTATCGATAAAAGATAGATATAAAAATATTTTTTTGTGGAGAGTGCCATGGTATTAGACTGCTCACTCCTAAACTGAAAGAATTAAATTCAGAGAGGGGTTGAAGGAGAAGGAAATGTGCATGGAGCAGTTTTGTACCCATCAACATGCAGTATGCTTGTCTGACTAGGTCTCAGAAGTGATACTTCTGAAACTAAAACAACTCTCCTTTCACATGTAAGGCTTCAGCAGCTGTAGCTCTGATTTTTGTTTCACTTAAATAAATCTCCTTACCTTTTTTCCCCAATCTGATACAGTACCTGCTCCTTTGACTCATCCGACTCTGTTGAACTGAAGCAGTCCATTAAGTTGCACTTTAGGCTTATGGCTGTTATTAAGGCAGCAGAATTAAAGGTGGTGACTAAGTCTCAGGTGTCCCTGAAGGTCATATTGGCTTTAGCAGACTTCTCCTGCTTGTGGGATGTATGAATCATCCCCTGAGGCTCATGAGTTGTCCAGTGTCCTTATCCCTCCCTCCCTGTTAAAAGGTAGGAGGAAAAGTTCTCTGGAAGCAGTTGCCAGTCAGGGTTGTGCCCATGGGAGCAGCAGCAGAGTGTTCAGTTGAGACACTAAAACCTGAAAGCTGACAGAAAGATCACCAGTACCTGAGTCCTAAGTTAAAAAGGGACTCAGGTTCCTTTATAACTTACAACAGCTGGGGAAATAGGTGAGTTACAGTGCTTTGGCTAGAACAAGGTGTAGGACAAGACGTGATGTTGGTACGTGCTGTGTGTGCTGCTAAATAATGGCTTTAGCAATTATGCCGGGGGATTGCCTGCCTGAAGAGGGAAATACAGTGGGTGATGTGGTGACTCGATTTCCTTCGTAGTGGGAAGTGTTTGAGATGCTTCTCCTTCACCTCCTCATCAAGACTCTGATAGCTTACAAGCAGAGGCAGCTTTAGAAGATTTTCGATGATTGCTTTCTTCCTTAGGTGTTCAATTTTAGACAGAAGCTGTTAGGATAGCTTACTTGTGCCATTAGCACTTTCATCTCGGACTTGTTTTCTTTGTTGGTTTCTGAGCATGCTGTGATTAGTATCGCTTGGTAAAAATTTGATTTGTCTTCCCAAGACAGGTTTGGAAAAGTTGGCATAAACCTGCTTTGCCTGATTTGTAGTTTTCTTCTTGCATGTTGCTTCATATGGTCCTGGGTGTTGATTCAGGTATACTGGCCTGGAAGAGGATGCAATCAGATGGATCATTTGAAGATAAAACTTGGGGGACCACTATGAGTCTCCAGGAGGATGTCTACACCATTGCCTTAAAAAGGCTTTTGAGGAAAGGCTCTTGGTTTTGTTTGGTTTATGGGGTTTTTGGTTGGGTTTTTGTTTTGTTTTGTTTTTTTTGTTTTGTTTTGTTTTGTTTTGTTTTGTTTTGTTTCCCCACAGTATAGCTTGAGCTATACTGATCTGGTAGCACAGGATCTTGGTTTGTTTGTCTTTGTACGTTAACATTAAGGTTATTTCACTTACAAGCATAAAAGGTTGGTTTTGTTTCATGTATGATGTGAGGTACTCTGCCTTGGCTCCCTAGTTAACTGCATTTTAGGAATGGGCTCAAGACTTCTTGAGATACTGTTTTTATGGACAGCTTTCCCCACAGATGTTTTCACTGTTTCAACTAAATCAGTTGAAGTGTGTTGAGGAGGAGTTTAGTTTTTCAAGCTTATGACATGTAATTTGTCATTCATTTGAATAATGTATTCATCAATTTCTGTAGCCTTACAGATAAGCTATAGAATAATAATACTGAGTAACTGTGGGGTAACTGAATGTACAGAATTTTTTCCTTCTTCAGAGTCTCTATTTTCTATCTATTTACTCCAAGACCAGAAGCTTTGTAGCAGAGTTAACTCTCCCCTGAACTTCCCCTTTAATCCAGTTTCTTCTGCTTTTACTGTGTTACATATGGTTGCTTCTACCTGTTCACACCCTTCAAGGGAAGTGAAAATAAAGCTACTCGTACATATTATTTGCTGTGTGAATTTCATAAAGCTTAAATCTTTCTTTTACCCTCCTACAGAAGAGCCTAAAAACCAAATCAGCTTTTCTTGATTTGATCTATGTTGAGGTCTAGAGGAAAACAGGATGTGCATGCCGTAGTGTAGTAATCACTGATACCAGTAGCAGTATTAGTACAGAAAGGTTGAAAAGTGATGGGCAGTATTAGCTAGCGTGAGCTGTGAAGCAAAAACAGGCAATGTATGGGTTGCTTGCAGTGTTACCACCTTTTGAAAAATGGGTTGAAAAAATGCAGGTACAGAATATGGTAAAACACTCTGCAGCAGTACTTCTTGCTGTGTTCTGTACCTATCATTCTAAAATATCATGTCCTTTTAAAGTTAATTTTTTGCTCAGGTGGATTGGCTTTTCAGCTGTCCAAGCTTGGGAAGTTCTTTGGTCTTGAAGGCAAAAATGAAGCCTTGGTATCCTGTGAAGACCCTTTGCAGCACTGTTACAGAGTGAGCACATTGTGAGTGTCCCTGGATAATACCCAAAGGTTGTGTGGAACTGTTCAGTTACCTCTGCTCCCAGCCCTAACAGGAGCAGTAAAACTGAAGTATGATGTGCCTGGGCTGTTTTTTACATTCTAGTGTAAATGGAGAGGCAGAAAGAGCATGGGAACAAAATGGAACACCCTCCACCGACCTGACTGGGAAGGGAAGGCTGGAAAACCTACAGAGCCAGTTGGTGTTTACTCCTGGTAGGAGGGCCGGAATGGAGTAATCTAGGAACTGGTTTTAAGAGCAGGCAGGAGTGAAATGATGGTCTGTCTTAATCACTGATGCTCTAAACATCTGTTGGTTTACTGTGCAAGTTTCCATTTCCTGAGTTGTAGTATTGCTTGCTTTTGGGCCACTAGCCAGTAGGAAACTTTATTTGTGAGGTGTGTGGCTAGCAGTCTTCAACTCAATTTTAAAAGAATAGTTTTAGCCCTTGTGAGTGCAGGTCAGAAACACTATAACGAGGATCTGCTGCAGAGCTCAGAAAAGTTCTTTGTTAGACTGGGTCTGCACACTGACATTTGCATTGCAGTGGTATCCAGATACTGCTTGTTTTCCCTGCTTTGTGGAGCCCTGAGGCCAGCAGTGAAAGGAGAATGGTGTGAGGGGCATGAGCGTACCCAGAGCCTTAGCAGAGGTGGGCAGAGGAAATGTGATGGCCATTTAATAGTCGATACGGAATGTGTGTGTATGCATAAAATGCAAATGGCATCACATGCGGGATGAGGGGAGAGGTTTCTTTCTCAGGGTAAGAAGGAAATTGAAGTTGTGTTTTTGCCATAATCCTTCCTTTTTTTCTCATGTAATTGTAGGTTAACATAGCTCCCTCCTGGGCACGAAATTTTTGAAGGTGGTTTGTGCTGACAGTTTTTTTGTCTACACGATGACGTGTGAGGGGGAGTTGACCTGTTTTGGAGCAGGGGCATCCAAGCACAATGCAAGGGAAGACCCTGTGAGTTTTTCTCACTGCAATGAAGAGACAGGAATATGTTTGCTGCCCAGGAGCTGTTGGTGAATGAAACCTTGTTCATAATTTGCCAGTTAAAATAGGTATTTCTTGGTTCTTGGAAGTTCCGGAACCTGCCAGTCTTGTGTCATCCGCCAGTGTCACATCTGAGCACCCCGGAAACATCAGCTCTGGCTCTGCAGTGCTTCGGGTAGTCTGAAATTCATGTGTGGGACTGACACCAGGAGGAGGTTGGTGGTGTAGATGGGAGATAGGCTGTAAGGTTTGTTTGAACACAACATTTGCACAAGATTAAATGGAGCCATAATATTAAATCCACTTGGTGAAGCATGGGAACAAGTTAGGATTTGTCCAGATTGCTGCATGTGCACGAGGCTTGCTGGCATGTGGTAGCTAGTCTTGATCATGTCCCTTGTCTACACAAGTTGTTGCCTTCTCATTTCATACCTGGGAGAAGTCTGGGTTTGATTTTTTTTTGTTTTGTTTTGTTTTCCCCTGCAGGACACTGTTAAAAACTATGGCTAGCTTTGCTTGCCCACATGTTTTGCAGTGTTTAATAAGGCAGGGTGATGCTTGCATCAGATGAGAAGCTGGAGTGCTCTATAAGCCTGTCCCTCCTGCTCTCCCAGTTTTATAACCACCCATGACAATTTTAACTTTCCATTCTCAGAAAGTTGAGATGTGCAGGTATGGGTGCATGAGGGGAATGAAACACAGAATGGCCACGAAATGCTGTCCCTAAGTCATCATCTCCTGCTGTCACTGCTGGAGACAGAACTGGGCTGGATGGACACTTGGTCTGACATAGCAGAGTGTTTCTTGTGCTTTCATTGCTCACCTTGTGCTCTGGAGCACAGGCCAGGTACATAAACTGGATTTTGAATAGCCAGGTGATTAAAATGCTGGTTAGTATACTTACCATTAGTACAGTTTCTCAAGAGTGACTGCCTTTTTTGCAGTACATGTCAAGGAAATACTATTACTTTATTTTCATTGAAACAATTTGAATGGAATAATGATTTTCATTCTTCTGTGCTAATGGCACACTGTAATTAATTTTCAACTTGGGACATTGGTTCTTAGATGGCTTAGCCTCCAGCTAAGGTTAGTTTTGTATTAAAGATTTCTAACCTAAATAGAAAGTGTTGTTCATAGCTTTGCAGAAAGAAATGTAAAGTGAAGTAGAATATCTCATTCTTCAGTTTTGACAGAGGACATTACTTACAGTAAATACTGGTTAGTGTTGAAGTGACTTTTTGAAGCTAGGTGACTGAAGTCAGCTAACACTACCTGTTAAGTGGTTGAAAAGGGTATCTAAGTTGTTGAACTTCATACAGCTCTTTTGGGAAATTTGGACACTTACGTGTTTGTGAAAGGCATTTCAAAATTTGAGCAGTTATTTTTTTCTCGGTGGCTAGAGGCTCTTCTGGTACCTCTACCATACAGTTGTGTGACAAGATAAAATGAAACCATATTTCTGATGTCTTTCTCTTGTATGTACTTTCTGATCTTTAATGAAAAATGAATTTATAGGGTTTTTTTTTGTTCTTTGCAGCCGGGTGTTTATTTTTGTAAAACTTGAGGAGGTCTCAAACACACTAAGTTCCTGATCTCTCACGTTTGACTGAAATCAGTCAGAGGGGTTCAGAAGTTCTGTAGGGAAGGAAAGAAAGGGCATGCATGCACACAAGCAGAGTATGGTTGCATAAATCTCATTTCATGCTGAGAACACATGTGATAGAACAGAACAAAAAGCCTTTTAGTGTATGGCATTTCATGGCCTAATGGAGTTCTGCGTCGTCTGTGGCATGGAGAGCAGTCTGATAGGACGTGGTGGTGCTGGAGGCTGAGCTGCATTTGGTGCAGTCAGGGGAGCAAGAAAAGATGTCAGTAGGCAACCCAGCAGGTGCAGTGTATATTGCTCTAGACGACTTTAAGTTTTATGCTGAAGGAAGTATTAGACTTTGTGTTTTATCACTGGTGCAGGATGGGCCAGTTTGTTTATGGGAGAGCAGATCTGTGCCGCAAAATCCTTTGCCCTGCTGTCATCTCACAGAGAGGTGAGCCCTGGCTTATCAGACTCTTACTCTCTTGTCATCAGAGGAGATAGTGTCATGCAGCTCTGAGCATATCCAATGCTCAGAAAAGATCAGGTAGGGTAGGGCAGTTAGTCTGTTTAAGGATACCATGGTCCTGAAGAAACTTCTCTTCATTTTGCTGTAGCAATTAAGGACTGGTGAAACAGAAACTGAACATCAAAACCAGACTCTCTGTTTCACCTACAAGAGATGAGATCTAGATCGTAGAGCAAAACAAACTGTCAGAGGGAGCTGTGATATGCTGTGAAGGTTCTGTGTGAAGGCAGTGCTCTAGCAGAGACCAGGCTGTGTGTCTTCATCCTGCCTGGCTGCCCTTGTGCCTCCTTGCTCTCATCTGGGCTTCTAGGCGTTTTGGCAGCCCCAGCAGGAGGGCTGTGAGACTGGCAGGGAGGATGCCTGGGTGGGATGACAGGCATCTCTGATTCCCCTAAGTTTTAGGCATGACTGTCCTTTTCAATTAATGAAAAAAGAAAAAAGGCAAAAGGAAGCAAGACATCAGTTTTGGGGAGGAAAGGGGTAGTGTTTAACCTTCAGTGAGGATTGAGGTCTGAAAGTCTTGTAAATGGGTGTCTGTGTAGCTCTGAGAAAAGCGTACAAGCTTTCCCAGTATGCTGTAGTGACTCATGTAGGCAGCTTTCCTCCCAGACAGATGGCAATTGAAGATTACCATCAGATATAATTAGCTCTCCTCTTGTTTGCATAGGTAAGAAAACTGAAGTGTATAATTCAGGGCTATGAGCTGTGTTATAAGATGGATACCCACTAAAAATTTGCACTACAGTACAGATTCCTGTAGTATCACTTTATTGCTCTGAATACACAGCAGTACATAAATGAGCATGTGCAAACTTCTGTGCAAGGAGCTGAATTCTGTTAGTTGCTGTAACAGTTGCCCTGTGAAGAATTCCAGTGCTGGGTCTACATTGTTTAGCCTGCTCATTTGTTCTTTGTTTTTGTTACGAATTTGATTTCAGTTTTGTTTAAGGAAACACGGTGAATGATGCTCTAAATGCTGAACTGAGATAACACCTTCATCTGTGTTCAACTTGGGAAGCTCAGTACCTCACAAATAAATTTTTTTTTTTTTTGCATTTTATGCATGTAGACTCACTGGTAACTTTTACCATTGAGAGAAGATGCCAGGACTTTACACAGTGTTGAATGTTCTATGGCCTATGTTTTTCTACAGGGCTGTGTATCTCGTAGCGTTCAGTCTTCAGGATATGCACTGTTTGGATATTCGGTGTGGTAGTTTTTCCTGTCACATTTAAGAAACAAAAGAAAGCACTAAAAACCTTTAGGGGATCAGATACAGGCTCTGATGCAAACTGTACAGCAGTTTTTTGTGGGTTCTGAAACGTTTTATTTCCACAGAGCATTCTCATGTTTATGAAGTGGCTCATCAGAGCTTTTCTTATGGGTGGTTTTGTTGTTATTGTAAATAATATATTTTGAGCTGCAGTGCTAAGAGAACAAAGGTGTGTGTTAAGAAGGCTTGTGAAAATAGTCTTAATGTTTACAATATTCAAGGTTTTCCAGTTTGGCACTCTCAGTTTGGGGTTAGTTTTCTGATGGCAGTTAGCACTGGAGTTTTGTGTTCTGATATTCATGATCCAAAGGCAAAGTCAGTACATTCATTGAGAGCACTGGGAAATGTAAGCATTAACGTTACCAGAGAAGCTATTTAAGCTTCTGGTGCCCTGCAGATTTCTCCCGAGCCAGCAGGATCCCTGCTGTGAGAAGCTTCCAAGATTTTGTAGTAGTGTAGGGTAAGTGCTACCACTTATCTCCATTTTCTTCCCTCCCTGAATTAATTTAGCTTTACACTTTTCACTTACTTGTTTTGCTGCATTCCTGAGAATCCCAGAGCTCTCATTTGCACAGATGCCTTGCAGCAGATTGACTTGCAGAATGTGCTAGTGGGGTAAACTGCATCACAAACAGCTGGGGATTTAGGAGACTTTTTTTTGTTGTTGTTGTTGGTTTGGGGCTTTTTTGGGGGTGGTGGTACGGAGTTTAATTTTTTTTTCCTTTGGCAGTTGAGGCAAGACAGGGAGCAACACAGCAAAAATGAAGAAATGTGTTGTTTTTGGGGCTCTGACTACAGATATGTTTGGCGAGTTATTTAAATGAAAATTTAACTGTTCAGTTTTGTATGCTGGCCGGGTGCATGTTCACACCTATTTTCTGGGCCTCTTAATCCACACAAACCTGAGTAATGCAACCTGTTCCTTTTTAAAATACAGGGAAATACGGACAATAAAAGTTACAGTAAAAAGCTGTGCCATTTGATGATGGCAGTGCATTTGAAATTTGTCATGACTGGGGTTTACAAATGTTACTGTGAAAACTAGTCATACAAAAAGCACCTGTTTCTATTTAGGGACAGATTCTGACACCAGTATGGTTCAGGATTGATACTATTACAGTGAAGTGAGAAAATACTTGGGATTTATTGTCAGTGTAGATGAGGGAGCATTTAATTCTTAAGGTGCTGGTAGTGAAGCTAGTAAATCAGCCTTCTGTTACCTGTCAGGAAAAAAAAGGCAATAAAAACCCCACCATGTTTTTCCCCATGCCCTGGAGAACCCTAATTTTGCTTGTGAGTGGGCTTTGGTGTTGTGATTTTTTTGTGTGTTTTGTTTCCTTGGTTTTTTTTTGGGGGGGGGGTTTATTTTAACCTGGTGTTGAGATTTGTTCTCCTTTTTTACTCCCTGACTGGTAGGTTTAGTTTTATAATTCAAGCCATTTTAGTGAGACCTGAGGTTAAATCACTGCCTCCAAATCAACCAGGATGTTTTGGATATCCTAGGCATTGTTAGGAGACAAAGTGTGCCTTGTTTTAAGGCAAACTTAATGCTGTAGTGAATTTGCACATATAATAAATACAGATCACATTTTCTGGTTGGACCTTTATTTGTTTAGATTGATCATAGTTCCTGGAGGAAAAAGTGGTGAGCCGGATTGGGTTTGTGACTGAACTGTTTTGAAACCTGACTAGTTTGCCTTTTTCCAGCCATTTCTCCTTCCACTTTTTTCCATTTTTTTTTTCTCTGGGAAACCTAAGAAGGATTGCTGGTTTGACCTCAATCCTCTGACTCTGCAAGCACTTGTGGACAAAGAACAGTGGCATGAGTGAGTAACTGATGTAGTACTGCATTGCATGTCTTTCTGTTAATAATTTTCTATTTTTTTACGGGTTGTGTAGTATTTCTGTGGTCTTGGCTTTTTCAAAAGGAGGTGAAGAAACAAAAACAACTCAATCGTGATGCAGGAAGAGCAGCTCAAGTTCCCTGAAATCTTTCAGTTGTGTAAGTCAAAGCGAGAAGAAGTGACCTGAACTCTGACCCCCAGAGGATGTTCCATGGCTTGTTTATATTCCAGTCCCTTCTGGAAAAAGAAGGAAAAGGGGAAACAGACTGGGAAGGAACACTGTTGTCACCACAGCTTGCAGAAGAGCTGCTTGGATTTATAGTACTCTGTTTCTTTGTTCATTTATTATATAGCCACCTATGATGTGTGATATATAAATAGCGACCTAGGTTAGGCTGGCTAAAGCTTTAAAGGTTAATCTGGGAGGACGTAAGAGGGCTAGGAAAAGTCTATCAGCTGAGGTTGTATGACTGACTTTCTGTGGGGGGATTTCATATATTATTTTAAAGATACAGTTGTAGCTGGATTTTTTATGTGTAGTTAAAGTTTTGGGAGTTGAGGAAGCAGAGCCACCTGTGCTCAGCTCATACTTGTTTGACTTTGCGTGCAGAGGTGAGCTTCTGACCAAACCCCAAATAATTGTTTGTGTGCTGCACTGCATCTCTGTGGCTGCTGGCCGTGACAGAAACTGCTTGTCTGTTCCAAGTGCACAGGAGGAGGAAGGAGGGAAAAGAAGTGAAGTGTGTTGGTGGGAGGGCTGTAGAGGATCAGGACAGGGAAAGCATATGGAAATGTCTGTTCCCAGCTAACGTGTGCCTTTGCATAAATTTTCTGCTTCATGTCCTCCCTCATCTCGAGGCACAAAACCAGGCAAGAACATGAGACTCTGGACTTCATCTTACTCTTTATTATAATTACAGGCACAGTTTCTGGAAATCTGTGATACTTACAAAGCACCAGTTGGATGAGAATCCAGTAGTTATTGTTCTCTTTTCCCTCAAAGCCACAAGTTGAATTTGGATCTATCCAGGGCTGACTCTTAAGCTTGAGTTAGCAGTGTTTAACTGTGTATCTGTTATTGGAATGAGTCCTAAGCCATCTTGGAACATTAAAGAATACTGTTTTCTATCTTGGAGGGGAAAAAATAATTTAAAAAAAAAACCATTTACCAGATGAAAAATATCAGTCCAGTTAACCTCTTTTTTGTGCTTGCAGATTTAATTGTGTATCTGCAACTTGCCATAGAGCGTGCTGTCACCTTGAGCTGGTGCCAGGGATCCACAGTGCACTGTGATAATCAGCCAAAATACTGGCAACATCTCGAGGGTGACATAGCAACCCTGTGATAGCCCCAAGCTGGAGGTGACATGTTCTGCCTCTCAGCAGGGCTAAAGAGCTCAGCCTCAGGCAGTTCACTGAATACTGCTCCTATTCGAGGGCCATTTCAGTGGACCTAATGCCTGTGCTCCCTTGTATTTTTCTCACCAGGATTTTCTGGCAGGATGTACTGGCTGATGCTTTGTGCTTCTGTTTTTCATCTGTGGAGCTGGTATTTCATGTCAGTTAGAAGTGATGTGAAATGATGCATCAGGAGGCCCAGAAGTGGTATCTCTGTGTAACAGTGCATGTAATAGATTGTGGTGCCTCAGAGAATAGGATCACAGCATTTTCTTTTGCAGCCAAATTGGGACCTGTTTCAGTAAGCTTTAAAAAGCTTGTGACTTAACCTAGGCTTGTACACATGCCTTTTTGCTCTCCAAGAAACAGTCTGATGAGTGCCTCTAACTGTGCTCCCACTGTGGGGTATGTTTAAGATTTCCTGGGTCCCCAGGCAGAAAGAGGGAAGAAGGAAAAAGGAGTTAACCACTGAACAGATGACACCTTGTCTCCTGCAGTAAGAACAAGGGAGTCTGAGCACAGTGGTGAGACTGTAAGTGAGGACACACAGGCCTTTTGCAGCTTCTGCCAAACCCTCTGTGTTGATGACATGTCATCTTTGAAGGCCACAAACTTGTTTTTCTGATCTTGTTTGATCTGATGCAGTGAGAATGCACGGGGCTGGAGATCAGGTTTGGAGAGTTGTAGGTGCTGTGCTGTCTGTTCTGCCCAAAACACAGAGATGAACTCTGCTTGTTCCTGCAGCCTTTGGGAAGGCAGCTAACCTTCCTCTTCCACCACATGTGCTGTCTAGGTAAATTAGTATTAGAGAGGGTGAAAGTACAACAGATTTAACTGGACTTGGAATCTTTATCAGTCCCCTTTAGCCAAAGGATAGGCTTGTGTGGGAAGAGTTTCTGACATTATAAATATGTCTGCACAGCCACACAAGAGGGAAAGTGATGCAGAGATCTTGTAGACTCTGGACAAAAGCAAACTGAAATAGTGATCATCAGTGAAAAATACTAAGTTGCTTTTTCATTTTGCTTGGCCCAGCAGGCAGTTACGCTCTGAAGGACAAAATACCAGTGTCTATTACTGAAAGACAAAAATGGAATGAAAGAATCCTGAATTGTCCACAAAGTAATAAATGTATTGCTGTCTCTTGTACAGAATGTGTTCCACCATCAGCAGGATGATGAATGGGAGGGAGACAAGCACTTGGTCCCTAAAACCAATCTATTGCAGCCTGTCCTGAAATACTGCACAAGGTCAGAGATGGGCACAGCTCCAGTCTGTGTCTCCACAGTAAGTTAATGTCAACAGAGGCTACGTTTCTGGCTTTGGGAGCTGATAAAGAAGAAGGATTGACTAAATCTATTAAACATCTGTACTGCTGTGATGTCACATGTGCTGGACGTTATTGCTTGTTGTTGGTTACTTGGAGAAAAGGTTATCTTGCTGTTTGTGGTCAGGCGTGCTGCAGTATTTGGATAGAGAGGAAATGATAAGGGGAAACATTGGAAACTTTCCTTAACAGAAGTTGTCTTTGGAGAAAGACTGTCTTTTTTTTTTTTTTCCCAGATACCTGCATGCTGTGGAAGTAAAATGGGTAGTTTGGTGTGCTCTTGGAGAAGAAGAAGGCATCAGTTGTCACAGACAGCAAATTGTTCCTCAACTGCTTATCCCCGTGTTGTTGGAAGAGATTAGGGCAGAAAGCATATTTTCTTCTAGTGCAGGGAATAATTTGGGTAGCAGTTACATGTATGTGTGGTGTGATGCTGGCAGTCCTTAGTGACATTTTGACATAGTAAAATCTTGGGGTTTTTTTAGTGTCATGGTTTGTACAGGTTTTCAGGAATAGGAATAACTGCTTTGGTTTGGTGTGGGGCAGGACAGGTGAATAAGAACCTTTTCCAGTTCTAATGCTGCTGCTAAATGTACAACTTCAAAACCAAGTCCATTTTGTTGGAGAGTTAGAAAACTAGTTCTAATTCTCTCCCACTTTGCTAGCATAACCCAGTACATCTAGCTTAAACAATATTTCTGAGGATTTTTTATTTTTTAAATTAAAGTCAGAGCATTGGAAATGATGAGAATTTCAGGGGCATGGGAGTGAGGGAAGGCACCAGCCTGACTCAGCCAATTTTAGACTGCAGCAGTGCTGTTGTATAGTCTCTCTGCAGCATTCCCTTCCTGAAGAGAGGGAGAATTAATGAACAATGCAATTAGGCACATACTTAGAGCAAGAACTGGAAGAGTGAATAATGAATAGTGTTTAGATTTGGCAGAAAAAATACAATGGTGCCATAATGTACTCATGTTTTACAACTTAGCTTGAGAAAGATGGTGATCCTTCTTCCTCCTTCCTCGATTATCCTTTTGCTGCATGATTGTTTCACCAGGCATGTGCTACATCCTGACCAAAAGGAAGCAGTGCTGCAGGTCACAAGTTCAAACCCAGAAAATACTGACTACATCTTAAAAATTCTGATGTTTCTTTTTAAACCTTTATTAGGTTTTTATGTGCTTTTTCTGCCTTTAAATTTCAGGGTCTGCTCAAAGCATGTTTTCAGTCTCACTTCCTCTCCCTCAACTACAAGGGCTATAGGAGTCTGAGGTCCCAGTGGGCTGAAATTTTCAGGCTGTTGCTTAATGACAGCAGCAAAGAACTTATATCATCTTGTGACAGTTTATGGAGCTAAGATTGTTTTAAGCTGCATAGCATTTAATTTAGTTGTAACCACTTTATAGTTAAGTACTTACTGCCTCTACTTCAGTAATGGTCAAAGGTACTTTACAAAATAAGTAGGACAGATGGAAAAGCTTCCTGCATTGTGCTATTAGCATCAGTAATTTTTAAGGAAGGAATGGAAGGCTTACGAGTGTTACAAAAGAAAGGTGATGGTAGTGTGATCATTTGATTGCCCAGTCCAACAGCTGTAGATTCCTGCAGGGTTTATTCTGTGGCATAACCCCTTCAATTGCAAGTGTAAGTTGGGAGATAAACAGAGGGTGTGAGATGGTGGCTCATAGGAGATACCACACTGTACTAGAATAAAGACTAATTGTAAATAATGATGTGCCTCTGACAAGGATGGGGGTTCCCTGCTTCCACCAAGGGAAGAAAATGTTAGCCTCAGGTCTTAAATAGTTAATAGATCATATACCCAAATGAGACTTTCTGGTGGGAGCTTGGGAGGATTTGTCTGTCATTAGGAGATGCAGACTGATCTCTGAGGTTGTCTTAGTCCCATGACAGGGTCAGTCTTGTCCAATTCTGTAGCTCTGTCCTCTGGGAGATGTGAGAAGTTGACCCACAGAAGTTTGCTTAGGTTACTGTTAAAAAATTGCTTGTGAATTTTTTGCAGCACTTACATATCCCAATCCTTGCTTTTAGAAAATAAACCAGCTTGACCCCATGCTCATCAGGCATGTTTCTACTCGGTTCCTTGTTCCTTTCATTGTGTAGATCACTGCAGGGTTTTAAGAAAGAGGAGGAATTTGAATAGTTTGAGTTCCAGCTTTGTCTTTCTTGTTTTGTGTAACTCTAATTGACATTGACCTAAGGGAGGGAACCATGGCTTCTGTCACTTGGGTTGATGGACTTCAGTCAATCTGCTGACTCTTGTGTTGAAGCAAATAAACTGGAATGGCACTACTGTTCTCCATCTGAACTGTGTCTTCTCAATTCTCTTATTTTCTTGCGTCTCTGACTTACGGGAATTTTCTAGTGCAATATTTGCATTGTAGGAGTTTGTTTCCCTTTGATTAACTTTCTACAACACTCAGCTGTTTTTAAATAGGAAGGAAGAGCTGGAAGATGCTGTCATGATTAAAAATACACCCAGAATAATTTCTTCTGTAAACAAGGCAGTGGTTCTGTTTACTAAACCACATTAAGAAGGACAGTCTTCTTAGTGCGGACTTTCTTGGCTACAGAACTTTCTCTCAAACCAGGAATGAAGCCAGGCGCTGGGGGACAGGATGGTGATGAGGAGGTACTTACATAAATAAAGACTCTTTGATATGTCTGAATATCAACTAACTCTTAATGATGGATTGTTTGGAGCTGGGGTGGACCCATTATCACTTGTGTGCAGGCTGGGTATCCAACATAGAACACTGGAAGTTGTTACAGATCCCTTATGTGACCCTGTTTATAAAGAACGATGCTGACTTCTGTTCTCTTGTTTTAATGATTTTTTTTTTCCCAGGCTGTATGAATATCTCTGTAAATACTTCGCAAGTGGAACAATTTCTTTTCCCCTCTGTGAAAAATACTGTTAAGAATACTATTTTTGGTTTTTAATAGATGCTTTATGGGCTGCTTTTCCTTGTCTTTTCTCTGTTTTGTAGCTTGGTCTGTCTCTTCAGCATGGTTCTGTCTTACACTGAAGTCAGCAAAAACAGCAGTATAATCAGTTGCTAATTTAGCAACTTTATCTGAAGAGCTGGTTTGTTCTGTTTAACTGAAGTTTGCATTGATTGAATTAAGGAGTAAGGATAACACTTTAGTGGGATGTTTTGGCAAACCTTTTCAAAGCAGGAGGGGGTAAAAGTACTACTAGTGAAAGGAAAAAAACTACTAGAGAGTGCAGTGTCTTTTTCAAGTAAATGATAGCATCACTTAGGTTGAAAAAGATCATGGAGTCCAACTGTTAGCTCTGCACTGCCAGATCCACCACTCAAACATGTTCTCAGGTGTCACATCTAGACATCTTTTAAATACTTTTGGAAATGGTGACTCAAGCACTTCCCTGGGCAGACTGTTTAGTGCTTGCCAACCCTTTCAGAAATTTTTTTTTCCTAATACATAATTTAAATGTGCACTGGTGCAACTTGAGGCTGTTTCTGCTTGTCCTCTCAGTTGTTGCCTGGGAGAAGAGACTCACTCCCACCTTGCTACAAATTCGTTTCAGGTGGTGTAGAGAGTGATAAGGTTCCCACTGAGCTGCTGTTTCTCCAAACACTTCACCAGCTCTGCCCTTCTGTGGACTTGCTTTGGCAGCTCAGTCTCTGTCTTGTAGTCAGGGGCCCAAAACTGAACACAGGGTTCAAGGTGCAGCCTCAGCAGTCCTGAGAACAGAGGAGTGAGTGATCTCTTCCCTCATCTCTCTGGCCACGCTCTTGCTGATCCAGGCCAGGACATCACTGGCCTTCTTGGCCATGTGGGCACACAGTGGCTCATGTTCAGCTGCTGTCAGCCAGCACTCCCAGGTTCTTTTCTGCCAGACAGCTTTCCAGCCACTTTTCCCCCAGCCTGTAGTGCTGCTGGAGGTTGTTGTGACCCAGACAGAGGAGTTCGACTTGGCCTTGCTGAACCTCCTCCAGCTGGCCTTGGCACATGGATCCAGCCTGTCCAGATCCTTCTGCAGAGCCTTCCTACACTACAGCAGATCAACACTCCCACTCAACTTGGTGTTACCTGCAAACTGACAGGGTGCACTTGATCCCCTTGTCCAGACTATCTTTTCTTTAAAAATATTAAACAGGACTGAGCCCTGGGAACCTCACTATTGACTGGCTGCTAGTTGGATGCAACTCTGTTCCCCCATCTGTTGCCAGCCAGCCAGCTTTTTACCCAGTGGAGAGCACACCCATCCAAACCATGAGCAGCCAGTTTCTCCAGGAGAATGCTGTGGGAAATGCTGTCTAAAGGCTTTATGAAGGACTTGGTACACAGCATACACAGCCTTTCCCTCATCCTCTGTGCAGGGCACCCTGTCATGAAAGGAGATCAGGTTGGTCAAGCCAGACCTGCTTTTCATAAACCCACGCTGCTGGGCCTGATCCCTCACTTGTCCTGTGTGTGTCTTGTTCACGGCACTGAACCCTGTAGGTGAGTTTTCCTCTATTTTTGGAGTTTAGGGAAAAACTCGTACTGAATTACTGGAGAAACTTAGAGATATTGCTCTAGAAGTTGAGAGTGACTGTCAAGACAAATTTGCAGTGGCCGTTCAAGTAGAGTCAAGGGAATTGGAGCTGAAAAGTGGCGGTGCTACTTCTCAAAGAGAGTTGAAAGGTTGGAATTGCAACAGCTGCAGCCTATGAAGTGTTCCCTCCAGAACAGAGGGATAGCCTGTAGGATATA
The DNA here is from genome assembly GCA_024734555.1 of Trochalopteron elliotii. Lineage (NCBI taxonomy): Eukaryota > Metazoa > Chordata > Aves > Passeriformes > Leiothrichidae > Trochalopteron > Trochalopteron elliotii. Next base: position 186,801 of record JANPWX010000241.1, read on the forward strand.
CTTAAGGTTGATAGATTCTAGTTCATTGCATGGCTTGGTTAGTGGTAGATACTGTTATAAAACCACATCTCTCACTCTACAATTAAATTCTGGTGAAAGATATGAGTGGAAAAGAGTAAGGAAGTAGTGGCTTGTTGCACAAGTAATCATGACACTGTTAGGGGAGAAGTGGAATACTAGAGGACTGTACCTGTCAAGTGGATTTCCATGGTAACTTGTGGCTGCAGTTGCTATTTTGGACTTTCACAAGATTAAGTAACAACAGTTCATTCATAGCTACTGAGAAGGCTGCTCACTCTGCAAGATGTGAGCGATGCAGGACTTGATTTTTCTTGAATCTATCTTGCCAGATACGTGAGTTTCTGATATTTCTCTGTTTTTCTTTTACTGGACTGTGCAATGAGGTGAAAACTCTATTTGGAAAATGCACTTTTCTCTGGTATTTCTCCATAATTTCGCAAGTTCAACAGATGGGTCCTAACTTTCTTCCTCACTTTGCAGTGTGTGAAAATAACATTTTTCTGTTGCTTGAGCAATGAAGTTTGGTTTGTGTGAGGAACTGAACACTGTGCAGGCATAAGCAGACAGTTTCAGGGCAGCTTTAAATGTCAAAACTGGACTTTAAGGACATTCAGTGATCCTAAAAAAAAAGGCAGTAGAAATTTGTGGCAGCTCATACCCTGTTCTGTTTCATCAGCATCAGTCTCCTGTCTCCTGCACTGTGCCAATGCTGTGTAATTATGCAAACTGATAGTGTGTGGCACAACAAACAGGAGAAGCACAGGTGCCTATAAAGGCCAGCTGGTTTCTTTGGCCTGCCAGTGGACAGAACAGTTCTACTCTCCCATGGCTTCAGAGAGAATCTAGGGTGGACCCATGCTTCTGTGCAGAGTACACACACATGGTAGGTGCAAAGTAGCATTCAGCTCCTGGCACTGGGTCTTTGTGTGAGAAACCCAAGTGGAGAGATCACCTGTCAGACTTGTGGTGGTAGAGAATGTCTGTAGTAACAATAACTTTTCTTATGTAGGTTTCCAGATGCTTTATAAAATGTTCATGCATTAGTTCATCTCGTGTTTCAATTTCTTGTTTTGTTTTTCTTATGTTTCAGGTTTATCAGTCATGAAACGAATTCTTCTGGTTTTTATCCTGGCTGCTGCTGTTATGTATGGTATCCTGCATGGAAATCTGTGGAGAAATAACTTCTACTGGTATGGTGATGCTTTGTTCATTTAGAGTGCAGACACCTCATGGCTGCATGAGATATGTGGCTGTGAGTTCTTGCATTGCTCCATAAGTGTTGGCTACTAATCATCATAAGTGATTACTGTTCTGTGTGTGTGTGTGTGTGTTTTGTGGTTGAGGTCTTTTGGTACTCTGAGGGAGTCAATATGATTGTTCTGTCCTGTCACATCTTCTCTTGTGTCACTTCCAAACCTAGTAATTAGTTTGAGCCTGATTATATGGAGAGATCAGGACCTCAGTGGTAGGGAGCCCCTCTGAGGTTCATGAAAATAGGTGTTCAGGTGAGGAGTTACCTGGAATGCAGAAATAAGTTGTCCACATCTCCCTCCACCCCATGTGGGTTTAGTGTTAGTTCATTCCATTAAATGTCTGAGTGGTGTGGGAGAGGCCTTTTCCACATAGGGGAATAACTGCAGGTGCAGGGGGCACCTTTTGAAAAGCTGAAATTTCTTGAAGCCCAACAGCAGCCCTTGGGGGCACTGAGGCATCACTGCCTCCAGACTCACGGGATAAGTGGCTTGGGACCTAAAATTCAGGGCACTTACTTGAAGAAGTTGAGTTTCCATTGGTCTTTGCATAGCTGTGAACAGGAGTGGCCAGAGTGTTATGCAGATGAGTGATAGTTTTTAAAAGTAATGGTTAATGTGCTCCCTTTATCTTGTTTATAATGTACAGTTGATACAAACAGCTCTCTCTTGTGGTTTCTGTTTACAGCAAACCACAGTATTGTGACGTTTCCCTTTTTGCAGGATTAGCTTTTATGGACAGACTTCCTCTGTGAGGGCCTCTACTTCCTATGTGACTAGTGGAATTACAATCAGTTACAATGAGTAAGTTCAGCAGTTGAGTATTTTTGTGGTGGGGTTGTTGGGGTTTTTTTTGTTTTGGATAGGTGGGAGGGGTTGAGGCTGAAATCTGTAGCCTATGTCTATAGGCTCCCTGCTCAATTGTATGTTTGTGTCCAGTGGCTGTTCAGTTATAAACACAGTGGTAAGGTGTCTGTCAGAAAGGAGTTTGTCCATGTTGTGTTTCCAGTGTTTGTTTAATATTTATGGCCACTTCCAATAAATGTCTCTAACAAGCAGTGAATTGCTGGAAGGATATTGGCTTACAGTTTTCAAATCTGTGCAATTCTGAGTTATACCTGAAAGTTAGCACAGTTTGGAGGGCAACTTCAGTGCTTAAAACTTACTAAACCAGAGGTGTGTTTCACTTGTTGTGTTCAAATGTGTGTACAGGCAGCTCTTGTGCCTGTGACTTCCTGCAATTAGATTTGTGGGACTAATGAGCACCTATGCTAAAACTTGAAAGCAGACCTGTCTTCTCTCTGAAGCTGTGCTGCAAAATGCTGTGTGTGAGGCTGATGCTGGAAAGCAACAAGGTGTCCAGCTGATAGATTTCACTGGGTGCTTTCTCAGCTTCACATAAGAACTTGAGGTTACCACAATCAATTAATGTTAATGGTCTCGTTGGCTTGTGGTTCTAATGTTGTGGTTTCATCCTTCTGTCCTTAATGCAATTCGGTGGCACATGATGTTCACACTGAACTTTACCTGGGCTTTATATTTGTGATGAATTGGGTTAAATTGCCAAGTCAGGAATGTGCTTAGAAGTCTTAACCTTATTAGGAGTGGAATGACTTATCCCAAAGACTCTCATTTTCCTTAAAGTACCCTATTTCCTTCTCCAAACAAGGCTGTCTCCTCCCTGAGGAGTGATGGGGATGCTGTCTGGAATGGCTGCAGGGGTGGTTGAGCCCAGGAGTCCTCTTTCCCTGGAGGTCACTTTTGATTATGCCTGCTTTGATGCTTGGTGAGCAAGGGAGGTCACAGCTCCCTTGGAGCAGCAGTGTGAGATAAAAGCCTTTGCCAGTAAAAGTAATTGTGCTGCAATGACAAAGTTTCATCTCTGTCAGACAGGAGGAGGGAGTAATGAAATCTTGGTGTGATCTTAACTCAGTAATCAGCTTTTACTAATTTGATTTGTCCAAGTTTCCCTACCTTGTTTCTGCTGCCCATTCCTGGTCTTGCTATTTATTTGGAATTGTTTTTTTGCAGGCTGCCACCCACAGCTGTAGAGAGGAGGAATGCATTGGACACTTGTCTCCTGAAACCAGCATTTGAATCTTTGCTGGGGTGAGTCTTCTGTGGGAATTGAGGTGGGGAAGGGGAAAGGCTGTGCTGATTGAGGTAGAACTGGGCTATTTACACATTTTGGAGCAAATGTTGAGTAGTGCCCTGAGAAAGCTTGGAAAGATTAGACCAAGTCCTGGCTGAAGGAGTCTTAAACCTCTGCACAAAGACACAGTGGATTGTCTTTTCCTCTGGTACTTTTTGTATATAAGAAAATTTGGCTATGATTTTAGTGCTGTTGTGGGTTTTAAAGCACACAGAAGCATGTAAACTCTGTGCCACCCAAAGCAGACTGGTAGTCTTTGAGTTTTGGTTAGCTCCTGGTCTGGTGAGTTGGTCCCTAATTCCCTTGCTCATGGATTGTGCCCAGGCTGTCTGTGTGTTGCATGCAGCAGGGTAGCTCTAGTGTTCAGCAGAGGGGCAGGAGTGGACCCAGAGGGACAGCAAGAAGAAGATACATGCACAGCTAGGACAGTCTCACACATTTCTGTAGCTTCTCTATAGAGACAATTTGCATGAGCTGAAGATCTCTTCTGTGCTCTTTGGTAATAGCCTGGGGAGGTTGAAAGGATTTCTAACCTCATAAAATTATTTACTGGAAAGGAACCAGAGCTAGAAAAGCTAGAATTAAAAATCTTTTCTCAGTAGGTGAATTATTTATTATGTCTGAGCTTACCAGCTGCTTCTGAACAGCAGAGCAAGTTACTGAATTTAATATGAGTATTTAGTGCATCTTGTCTCAAAGCTAGCTGGTCTTGCTTAGTTAAGCTGTGGCTCATTTCTCAGTGTATAGGTTGTAGTGTTTTGTTTTGGGGTTTTTTTCCCTTCTTTCTGTCAGTATCTTCTAAATACATAGAGCTTAGAGAATGAGTCGGTTTGGGAAACTGAAAGAGAAGATTTTCTTAACAGCTATTAATATTCCTAATGGACAAGTCATGTGCTGACTGGGGCTTTTTATGATTAACATTGGGTTTTCTAATGGCTGTATGCTTCTGTGTTAACATTTTAATCTAAGACCCAGTATGAAGGATCACTACAAAGTCAACCAGTACACTGAGTGTGTGCTTAGTTAATTCAAAGGTGAAGCCAAGGGCACAGTAGTATGTGACATGTTTGTGTCTGCTGGATTGGGCACTAAGGTAGTAAGAGTCCCTTCCCTGCTATGAGAGACCCTTTTTTGTTGTTCCTGTCTTTTGACAAAAGAAGTGACCCATTCTTTTTAACTTGACACTTAGAGGGTATAATGCCCTCTTGTTCTAGTTTGCAGGAAGAATGTGCTTTTGAGGCAAACCTCCTTGTGATCCCCACACGCCGTGCTTCTCATCCCAGGGTGGCCCTGGTGTGACTGCACTGGAATGCAGGAGCACAGCCCGTGTGCTGCTGCTGCTGCCAAGGGGTGGGAGCCTACTAGAGTCAATCCAGAATATAAAATACCCAAGATGTATATAATGTGGACATGAGAACTCCACACTTCTTTGCTGCATGGATACACCCCTCTTGCCCCAAACAACTTAATAATGTCAGCACAGTCATGTAGTGCCACTTGGAATAGGAGTGCAGCTCAAATCAGGAGATGGTGTTTTCAAGTTAAAACACCTTGCTTCAAACCCTGTTCTTATTTGTTAAGGGTGGTAGAGGAAGAACTCCTGTACATGTACAGTAAGAACTCCTGATTTTCCTCACTACTTCTATTATGTACTTGTCAAATCTGAAGTTATTCACTGTCTTCTTGAGTTACATATTCTCTTAAATATGTGGTCTTGTGGTGTAAGCTTTTGGTCACACAATTTTACTGAGTCTATACATACTGTACAAATAGACAAATCTTCTATCTCACTCTTTGCCTATGTTTTCTGTTACAAGATCTTCCCCTTTTCTGTCATCTGTTTGCTTTCCCTGTGTTCATGGATTTTGTTCTTTTAAAAATGGATGATAATAAAATAAAAATGGTAATAGTAGGATAAAGAGAGCTTTTTACAAAGCAGTTGCATGGCTTACTGGCTAATGCAGGTACATCATGTAGATTTTGAAACTTCTTCCTTTTCTCCTTCACCAGTGTTGACAAAATATACCCGTTCCTGTGCGCTAATGATTTTATCAGAGTGGCAGAATTCCAAGGGAGCAATAAGTTTGAACTACCTTATGGAATAAAGAGAGCAGGTTTGTATTTCCCATGTGCCTTATTTTTAATCAGAAATGCCTAAATGGCTTATAAAGCTGTCTGGATCTCTGTTCCCGATCTTTCCTGTGCACTTATGTCAATCCTTTTGGGGTGTCCAGCAGCATCTTAATGGTTCTGTTCAGTCCCTCTGACCTGACACCTTCCTGTTTTTAACAAGTGAAACACTGGGTTCAGGTTGCCCCTTTTAGCAGAGAAGCTCCAAAAAGGTGTGAGTGAAGAAGAGTGGAACTTAGTCAGCTTCCTTCTGTTTGTATGTGGGCTGGAGTGCTAAAGATACTCAGCTCTGCTTTGCTAGAGGAAATACTGAGTCAGTGTGATGGGCTTCAGTCAGCACACCTAAGCTTGTTTGAATCCAGAGTCCTACTGAAGTCCTCAGGTTTAGGCAGTTACATCAGTGAAATTTTCCTTTTACTGGCCTGATTTTGACTGGAATAGAGTTAATTTTCTTTTTGGTAGGTAGTACAGTGCTGTGCTTGGGATTCAGCATGAGAATCATGTTGACAATGCACGGATGTTTTAATTGTTGTTAAATTCCAAGTGTTCTTACTTTGATGTTTTTATGCACAGTGCACCTACTGTGTTTAAAAACATTGTGATCAGGGTGGGAGGCTTATTTTGTATTGTGAATACTGAGTGTTTTCATTAATCTTGTTTATATTTGCTTTTTAGAGCAATTTTTTCGTTTAGCCCTTTCAAGACTGCAGAACTGTGGCCTTTCCAGTGAAGAAGACAGGTGAGATGGTTTATTTGCTACTGTTTCTGTTAGTTGTGTTTTTAATACTGTACTTACCTGAAAAGGAATGTCCATGGGGTTATCCTGAAATTGCTCAAGTTAGTGAAGACATGGAGCAGACTGAAAGGGTCCAAGCAGTGTGTAGCTGATTCCAAGGTTTCAGTAGGCTTGGTTTTACACTTCAGTAGCACCAGCATGCAAGAAAAATTAATCTCTGAGGGAGCTTTAGCTTACAGAGTTCCTTTTATAAGTGTGTTGGAAATTCTCTGGCTGAATGCAGTCCCATCTTCCTGCAGTATCTTTTTATACTTAGATTGTAGGTGACCTCCTCTTGCAAATTCAGTAAGGTGGAGAATATTTGAGATAAGCAGGTGCAAACCAATGTCTGCTTCTAAGCAGAACAAATCTGGGCATTTCCCTGTGCCTCTGCATCCTCTGGCTGGTGCATGTGCTTGTTCCTCTCTTTTTGGATGAGGGAGACCTGGGAAGATGGGAAAGGCTGTCTGTCCTCTTGGGAGTAATAAAGGTGTGGCACGGAAGGGAGCATGCCTTAGATAATTTGCTTCCCATGGATTAGATAGATTAAATTAGATTAAATCTTTAATTAGATTCAATCTCTGGTTGTAAGCCACATCTGCCAGGAGGTTTTGTTTTGAAGGGTCTTTGTGGTTGTGTGTCTTGTTGTTTGTTTGGCTTTTGTTGGTTTTTTTTGCAGGTCTGGTTGGCAAGTAGGCTAAAGTCCTGTGTTTACAAAGTGATGCATTTACTCCTTAGATTTGCAGTCTAGCAAATGGGCTGACAACCTGCCAGATATGATGTTAGTATACAGACTTCTTAGCAGAGTTGAATGCAAATAACACTGAGGTTGGCTGTACTTGTTTTTTGTTTCATAATTACAGAGATCATACAAGATTGCTGCTTGAAGTCAAATGTTAGGATCTCAGTTTAATTAAACTTGGGTAGAATATGTTCAAACCTAAGAAATTGATTTAATACAGAGGGTTTTTTTCTTTTTTTTCCCCTACTGTACTCCTTCCTTTCTCTGTGTTTAGTTTGTTTCTAGGCTGTTCAGGTGTACTCTTAAGAAAAGGAAGGAAAAAGTAAAACACTATTTTCTATCAGGAGTGTGATAATGGGGTAATTTTTAACAGAACTGGCTGACAGAAGCTGCTTTTTGGAGTTTGAAGGAGAATGCCAAATGTATTAGAAATTCCCTGAAACCATAAGTTCAGGACTGCAATTGTTTGTGCTGTAAAGCAGAGATGCTTGTACCTTTTAAATGGAAATGCCTGTAGATGAAAAGTGAGGAAATGGTATTCATCCTTTGAATATAGATTCTCTGAGATGCAGATATGGTTAGTAGTTCTGGGAAGTACACTTCATGTTATTTGAAGTAACATACTCCAGTGGTACTGAAACAAAATGAGAGTTTACTGCTATTTATTAGGCAATAATATGAACAAATCAAGCATACAATGACTTCATACAGTGTATTCTTTCTAGATCCATCAGGTTTTGTGTACAGCACTCTCAGGTCATGAATCACTGTAGTTGGGAAGAGTTTTTATACATACCTTTCACAGAGATATGGTGGCTTTTAAAAGTGAAACTCTCTAGTGATTAATCCTAACAACGTTCTCCTGTAATACAGAATTATTAGGTGGCTCTGTAGTGCTGTTGTCCAATTCAGCCTTCTTGGCAGAACACAAACCAGATTTCCCTATAAATGTTTTTTAAGGCAGACAAATACTAAGCTAGATAAACACAAAGTCCGTGGTGCTTATATAGCTCTATTTGTGTACAACTTAGGTAAATCTGTACAGAGTGAGCTACAAAGGTGTGGTTTTTTCCAAACAGTGTCATTTTCCAAACTTAGGTCAAATTCTCACTGTGTAAAGGTGTAGCTCTCCCAAAGAGTTTGGAAATGAACAGTGTCACTGACTTCAGTTCAATTGTGACTTCAGTTCCTCACTGAGTATTCTAAGGACTCTGAGCTCAACAATTCTTACAAATGCATTTACACAATTCTGAGTAAACAAAATGTGACCTCTGCATCCTCCTTTCACCAAATAACCTCAAAGGAAATAATTTTCATTCCTCAAGTGACTATGGGGGTGTGTGTTAAAGGAGCTGAGTCTGAGGTCATTTTCTTTTTCCACTGAAACAGTATTTCAGTGGAATGTGGAGGATGCAAACCTTTTGACCTTGAGAGGCTGCATTTCCGTTGAGCAGTATTTTTCCTCCATAGTCTAGGAAAATGTTTCTTTTAGCATTTCACTGTATAAACAAAATACATGAGCCAAGGCCTGGCCTTGAGATTGAAGCTGTTTTACACCACCTGAATAGGGCACTGGTTTGAGTGACTACTGGCTGCAGACACTGGAGATCAGTTTACCATGGTGTTTGCATTGGGATCCATTTGTACTCTTAGTAAATCTCTGACACATGAAGGCAATCCCGTTGTCACTCAGACCTTTCCTACAGCTATTGTTACAGCCAAGGTCTAAATATTTTTCACTGTCATCAGTATTGTGCCAGTGCTTGTAAGGTGAATATCCAGACATTGGAATCTGTTATATTTTACTTGTAGCACACCCAGTGTTGTTTAAGGATATCTGAACTAACTTCTCGTCAATATACTGACTTGGAGAAAGGGTGAGTGTTTGGGGTTGTTTAATTTGAAAACATTATGAAATTTTCAGAAGTGAGGTTGGTAAAGTATCTGGGAATAAGTCTGCTGAAAATTGGTGTGTTGTCCTCTGATCTGCTGTAAGTACAGGTCAGTTTATTTCATTTAAGAACCTTTAAGTGCAGTTCAGCCTTGCTACATATTTTTTCTCTCTGTCATGTGTTAATTTTCTATGATACTGTGCTCTGGTTTTTTACATAAATAGTTTTCCTCCCTGCTTATTGTTGTTAGTGGACTCAGTACTACTGTGGACATGAGACTTAGGATCATAACTGAAGAGATTTGAGTACTAGGAGGGGAAGTGTAAGGCAAGGAGGCAATTCAGAAACAGCACATTTGTGCCAGACTTCCTATTTGAGCCAGCCCACTTTGACTCCCTGAGCCTGACAGAGATTAAAAGCTGGTTGTTTTAACTTATTTGACTATACTCATGTACACTTCTTCAGGCATATTTGATCTGCTTGTTGACTTTACCCATTTCAAAAGTTCAAATATTAATGTTAGATTCTTTATTGGGTATTTGATAGCAGCTGATAACTTTGTTTTTGAGTATGCATGTTATGAAGGGCACTGTAATTCAAAAACTTAATCCGACTTCAAATTCCACTCTGTTTTCTGGCCAAGTAGTACTAGTCAGCTCTTGGTAATAAACAAAATCTAGTCTATGTTCATCAGTTAGAAAAAAGAGCTTGAATTTGACTTGAGAACAGCTACACAACTTCTGTAGCTGAGCAGACCTCATTTGCTCAGCTCTGAAGTGACATTTTATTTTGCCCTCCCTGCTCTGAGTGTGTCCTGCTGCATCACGAATAAAAGAGGAGAAAGCAAAGACCTCTTAATTGTATACCAGAGTGGAAAGCATTATTTCAATTGCTAGAGATTAACTTACTGAACAAGTATCTTAAATCACCTCTTCCAAAATTGAAAGGTGTGCAATGAGGCATTACTTTAAGTTCATCTACAAAGAACAGAAAAAGCAGCACCTCCTCAAAGTAAATGCCAGGACACATGATACAACCAAATGCTAATCTTGTGCTTTTTGCCCCTGTCCTTCACTCCATCTTCATCACTTACCGATCACATTTTTTCATCCAGTTTTCCTTTTTCCTTCCTTCCTTTGAGTTCTAAGCTGTAGCTGTAAGCAACAAGGTGTAACTCAGGAAAAGGGCAACTTCTGCTTTTTTCCTGCTGTAAGTTGCAGGAGGCATATGTTCATCAGCCTGCTTTCTTAAGATACTTTCAAACTGGATAGAAAAATTAAATGGACAATGAATGGGCAAAAGGAGTAGAGAAGGGGTTTAGGGGTGTAGAGGGAATGAGTGTACTGCAGACAGGATGGTGTAAGAGGTTTTTACCCCTCTGATTTTCAGGATGCCAGGTCATATGAGTTATAGCATTAGCTGGAAGTCTTTTCATGAATCCTTGCCATCTACTAAGCTGTTCAGGAAACAGTAGAGAAAGGTGTGTATGAAAGCTTTTTTCATGTCCCCCAACCCTGAAAGCTGCATTTAGAGCTCTGGTTTTTTATACGTACATATATATGTGTGTGTATGCATATACATGTTTATATTTAAAGGCAGCTATCTCTGCAGATGTTGTTAATTCTGTAGGAAATTCAGGGAACTGATTTGTACATTGAGATGTTGCTCAGTCTTGGTTGGAACCTGCTGTTTTCATTGATGTTGAGTAATAACTCTCAGCTGAAAAAACAGATTGGACTATTTGAAGAGAAAGAAGTTAATTAGTCTGCATGGGAGTGCCATGCTGGGAATTCAGTGTAAGTTATAGTGGTTTTTGGGACACGATTTTGGTGTCCTGAACCTAGAGCAAGAAGTGGCATAGAGCCTTATTCTTACTTGAAGAAAGAACCAAGGGAGCAGGGTGTTATTGTGAGGTGACTCATCCTCAGTAAACTGTGACCCTGCTTGTGTCTGAAGAAAATACCAATGTTTTTATTTTCTCATTGTTCCTGCTGCAACCAAATTGAATGGCTTTTGCTCTAAACAAAGAGGCATTTTTGCAACAACAAAAAATTATGTCCTTATTCTGAAAGGAGTTTACAGTCTTACATTTAAACCTTCCCTAAAAAGGCAAAATTTCTTGAGTAAAAAACCAGCAAGCTTGTTTGTGAGCTCCCCCCCTTTTTTTAAACATGTTTTACTAGAGTTGAAAGAACATGGTAAAAAGCTAAATATGAGCTGAGAAAACCTGTGATAGCTTTGAAAATCTTACCCTTAGAATTTACTTTCATAAGTTTAGCATTTCCAGAATACCTATTTTGGGTGCTTTTTAGCTCTGATGTATTATAAATTTGAAATTACTGTTTTGATTTGATGTAGTAGAAGATCTCATTTTTTAGCACATAGTATTTTATATGCCTAGTAATGCTGTCTAATTTGAATCTGGTCATATGAGAATGGAACTCTTAATCAAGGAATCTATCTTGTTACATCATGACAGTCACTTGTCTAAACGTGTTTAGACAGCACCTTTTAAGTAGAGGGAAAAAATTCACACCATGTTCATTTGGAAAGCTGTCATATGTTATTGGGCTAAGACTTTTCACGTGCAGTTCATAGGCCTGTAAGGTGAATTGTGAACATAAATTTTGATCCTTTAGCTTGTTGGTGATGTGGAGTTGTATAATATTGCAGAAGCACCTTAATATTGATATATTAATATAATAGCTTTTCCAGATGGGGACAAGTTTGAAGGACTGTGGAGGATCATTTTTCACACGGCACCCATATCACCAGCTGGGTAGATGATCTTAAACAGGAGACCATTAGAAAGAGGAGATATGTAAAAACATTTTCACAAGGTGGAAGCCAATTACTGACTTTGTCAGTCCCTGAAATAGTGCCTTTTTCTTCTTCAAAGCAGCCATAGTACATGATACAGGATTGAGTCTGCTTTGTAGGGGCCAAGGGCTGTAAAAGATACAGGACCTCACTTAGAAAATAAGCCAGTTAACGGGCAGAAATATCATTAATATGAAGCCAGGGCAGTGATGAATATTAAAACTTCTCTTTGTTCCACAGCATTGCCTGTCGACGGTGTGTTGTGGTTGGTAATGGAGGAGTACTTCGAAATAAGACATTAGGGGAGAAAATTGACTCCTATGATGTCATAATAAGGTAAATACTATCTCCTTTTCATTTTGTGTACAGGGAGCAATGGGTAATTCTCCAAGGCCAGGGACTCTCTCTGCCCATCTCTAGTGTCTGTGCTGGAGCCAAATCAGAAGGCTGCTTTCTGCTCAAGTGACACACATAAGCAATTGTGTGATTGTATTCTCAACCACCTTGGCCAAGTTCCCGTGTGTGCTTGATCCCTCTGAGTTCAGAGGGTGAGTGCTCCTGGTAATTGCTCCTCTGCTGTGTAACGTGATCCCTAAATGCTGGGCTGCTGAACCTTCCTGTGCCCAGACACAGTGTCTGTCCTGCAGACTAACAACAGTTGTGGCAGCCACTGCACTGTAGGAGCACGGGTGGGGCAGTGACTGGTGTCTCTGTGCCTCTGTCCTCTGCAGGATGAACAATGGCCCTGTGATAGGGTACGAGGAGGATGTTGGGAGGAGGACGACTTTCCGCCTTTCCTACCCGGAATCCATCTTCTCAGATCCCATCCACTACGACCCTAATACCACTGTTGTTCTCATTGTCTTCAAACCACGGGACTTGAAGTGGCTCTGGGAGATACTTGGTGGTCAGAAAATAGTGAGTTCAATTATTCATGTGCCTTGGCTCATCTTGCCACACATCTCTAATGTGAAATACACAATTGCTTTTAATTGTAGTCCTCTGAGCTGAGAGGAGCTCTGGATCACCTCCTAGTCAGTTTATTTAATATCCCTCTTCAGTAAATGCTTTGTCTTCTTTCTAATGCACATAATTGATCAGTTCCTCACCACAAAGCAGTCTACCTCTGGGAAGTGTATTTTTATCCTCTCCCTAGCATTGTTTGATGTTTTAATGTGCATGCTCCAGACATTTTGCAGATTATTTTACCCTGTGCACTTTTAGGAATTGCAGAATAATTTTAAAAGTGACCTCTCTCAAGTCCAAAATCTTTCTGAATCTTCTTCATTAAGAGCCAGGTTTAAAGCCATACTGGGTCCTTAAGGCATTGTCTGAGTAAATTTGGAGTATTTCCAAGGATATTTCTACAAACTCCATTTCACTCACGGAAAGTGAGTGAAGGAGTGAGTTTCTTCTTGTCCTTTTTCACTGTGTTCCTCTGAGAAGAGTGTGATCACATTTTTGTTAACCCCTTCCAGATAGTTGGAGATGGGCTGAACAGACCCAGCCTGCTCAGACCCTTTTTGTTTGCTGTGAGCTCTGGCCCCTTGGCTGTTGTAGTGACCTTCTGCTGTTGGACACTCTCCTGCACAGAGGAGCCCAGCACATCATTTGTGGGACTGTGGGAAGGGCACAGTGCAAAGTACTTGAGAGGATGCTGACAACTTCTGTCTGCCTTTTGTCTATGCTCTTAATGTGGGCAGCACAGAGTGAGCATTTATTGCCTCCAGGGCGTATTGTTGGTACATGCTGTCCATCAGGGACCTTTCTGCAAAGCTCTTTCCCAGCCAGCTGGCCACTGCTGTGGCAGTGGGTTCTCCTGTTGCAGGAGCAGGTGTTTTTGAACTTAGGGAGATTCAGCACTCTTCTTCAACCTCATGCCCTTGGAGTTTATGCTGGTTAGAGTTGTTACAAAACTAAATTCAGCTGTTTTCAGTTGTTAAAAATGTGCATTTACTTGCCTGTCGCAGAGCGCGAAGGGCTTTTGGAAGAAACCTGCTCTGAATATGATCTACAAATCGAGTCAAATCAGGATTCTCGATCCCAGCATCACCAGGAAAACTGCTTATGAGTGGCTTCATTTCCCAACAAGGTTTCCCAAGAAGGAGGTATGCTTTTTTCTTTTGTCCCTTCTAGTTTTGTGCAACCAAATGTGTATTTAGAGGCAATTATATCTTTATTACAGTAGACGGTAATATAGAAAACCTTTGAGGTTTGGATTAAAGTAGTTTACCATTTAGATGGTGCTTAAAAAAGATGGGAAAGTGGAACCCAGAAAGAGAGTGGCTAGCCTTTTGTGCCAAAAGTACCTTTTTTGGGTTCTGTAATTGATATGAAATGATGCTGCTTTCTAGACAGACTGAATGCTTTTAACACAACGTGGAAGACAGGCAGGTAATGCAGCATGACAGATCCAGAGAGCTTCTAGAAATAATTGGGAGTCTTGAACTACTGAATGTTGGGTGTTTTTCTTAAAAAAAAACCCAAGGCACATAAAGCAACAAACAGGAAAAAAAAAAAAAACAAACAATGAAACCTCCCTCAAAAACCAAAACAACAAAAATAACCCCACACTAAACAACCCTCCCCCCCAAACCCCAGCAAACTGGTAATTCTAACTCTGCTGCAATTTCACACTCCTGGGACAGGGGAGGGACTAGGGAAGATAGAGGATATTCCAGCCTTGTACTAATGATGAGTGTCTGACAGCACAGTTGTGCTTACTGATTTGATGCCAAGCACTGTAATGAGCTGACCAGCAATTTGGACATAAAAATACATTTTAATTGTCAGTTCTTGACTGAAAATGTTTTTGATGAAAGGTAAAGCATCAAGCTGGGGACCTCCCTTGTGCAGCTAGGATCAGCCATGTGCTGTTTTGCACTGACTTTCCTGGGGTCACATCCTCAGTTCACCAACACCACCCAGCTGACGTGTGGAGATGTTTCACAGGCTGTGGAGTGTCTGCCACAATTTTTTTCTGGTTTACTCTTTCTAATATTTGAGGGATTGCCAGGGGCGTAGGTTCTGTACCTCTTTCTAAAATTTCTCTCTGTTTCCTGAGCCTAAGAGTGGCTTATTTTCTCCCTTATTAACTCTCAAACTGGAATAGCCTTTTTGGCTATGTGCTTGAGCCTCTGTGGCAATTCAGCTTTTCAGCCAAGGGTGGCAAGAAAGCAGTATAGTGATTAGATGCCTGACTGATCTCCTAAATGGCCACAGAACATGCACGGCCTCCCTGAGTCCAGAAATCCCTCCTGACTCTTTTGGGGCTCCCCTCTCAGTGGGAATAGATGTTAAAAGCAGTGCTGTCAGTGAGTCAGAGGGATGTGTGTGGTGTCAGCTAGTGCTTAGGCACAGATCCTTTGGTTACCCTCTGCTCCTCTCCTGCCTCTGGGTGCCCCTGCACAGAGCTGGGTTAGTGTCACCATGCCCAGAGTCCCCTTCTGCTACCTCCATGTATATCCTGCTTACTGCATGCCAGGGGTTTTGTAGTCCCTCATCCCTGCTCAGCAATGATCAATCTCAAGCATGCTCTTCCTCCCTTTTCCTCCCATCTCAGAGGGCTTGCACATGTGCAGTGGCCCTGGCACAGCTTGGTTAAGCTGCAGGTCACACCAGGGGCTCCCGTGGGCAGGAAGGTCTCACTGCCAGGCCCTCTGTTCCATTGCTCATCCCTGGGGAGGGCTGGTGCTGCCTTGGCTGTCCTGTGCTTCAGCCCCCTCTGCCTGCAGGAGATGCCAGTGACCACTGCTGTCCCTGCCTTTTCCATTAAACCAGTTTCACATTCCCAGTGAGCACATTAGTGCATAGCCAGGAAGCATTTCTGATTGTTAGCAGAGCCAGGAATAAAATCGCATGTGTTGCCCCAGCACCACTAAACTCAGAAAGTGGAGTCATTCCAGGGCTATGCCTATTCCCATTAAGTAGGCTGAAAATACTTAATTACGGGCCAAGGAAATCTGGATATTGCATGATAGTACATTTTAGAAGTAGTGGCTTTTAAATTATATCCTTCTGAGGTGACTTTTATGACAGCTGAAGGTGAACAAAGCTAGTTATAACCTGTGATATTTCTGATATTTCCAAACAGCACTAATCCTGACATGTAGCATTCCTGCCATAGTTTTGGGGTCCTGTTTAGTATGGATGTTACAACAGAGTTACCACTAAGTTTATGATGTTGGGCTCCTAGGGCAGAAAGTTATTTTGCTGACTGACAGGAGCCCTGGGCATAGTGCACATTTTAAGCAGATGCTATTTCTGGAATACCCCAAGAGTTGCATAAAGGTACCAAAAAAATTTCTGTAAAAGGCGGTAGTTCATTTCTGTGACCTCAGTTAGGCTTAAAAGAGCTGAGAATAGTAACTTCACTTCTTCCTGGGGATTTTTTGTGTTGTCATATGATGTGTTGTCACAAGGAAATACATCGAGTGCATCTGCCTTTTCTGTGCACATTGTCTAGTACTGGTTTGTCTGCTTCTTTTTCAGAGACAAGCTGAACCTTTGGTCAGAGTTCAAACAAAAGCCCGTGATTTTGTGCTCAGTTTGAGGTTTGACTGCAGCTACTGAGAGCATATAGCTCATTTGTTCCCTGACAAAAATCTTATTTTAGCTAAGAAGGGTATTGGTGCCTGAAAGTTTTGTCCATTTCTGGGCACACTTTTTCACCTTAGCTTCATCTTGGTCAAATGAATGAGTTAATCTCTCTCTAAAAATACCTGCCTTATTGACTTCCCTGGATCGTATTAGCTTCTGCTGCTACTAAAGAAGTCATGTACCTGAACACAGGATAGGGCAGGTGGTTGCATGGAGTTCTGTGCTTTTGTGAGAAATGCTGTCTTTTGGTTAGGTGCTCTTAATTTTACACAGTTAAAACCTGTTCATGACATGCTCTTCATTTTATGTTGCATTTACTTCTGAACTTCTTATAGGGAGAAATAATTTTATTTATGATTTTGTTTCTTCTAATGGGGATAGTGTCAGAAAGTCTAAAGCAAAATTCTTCAGGAATTTCCCTGCTTTGAAAAAATGCAAATTCAGTCAAATTTGTGTAACAGTAGCCTTCATGCTCTTTCGGTTTGTTGCTATGAAAATTTGGGCATATCATGTTCTGTTCATCTGGGTCTTCATTGTCTAGAAACTTCTGAACACATCTCATAATTGAGTCAAATTTGAGGGGGTTGTAAATTGTTTTGCTGTGTAGTGAAGCCTGCCCAATTTTATGAAAGTAGCTGAGCAGAGCAATGGGGAGACCTTCCTGCTGCCTCTGTGGAGGGAAGGGCTACACTGTGGGCTCAGCCCTCACTAGAAACCAAGGAATCCCAGGGAAGACTGGCATGACAGATGCCCTAGTTATGGGAAACCTCTGGGGACAGTACCTTTTTCCTTCAGGGACTGGAGGGGATCAACCTATGAAACCAAAGATCCGTAGAAGACCCAGGCTGCCTGATTTCCCTTGTCTCTGTTCTTGAGTTTGCTGTTCCCATCAGGCTGCCAGGTATTTATGTGTGTGTTCTCTTTATGTTCTGTTGTAGAAACCCAAGCATCCAACAACGGGGCTAATTGCCATTACACTGGCATTTCACATTTGCCATGAAGTCCACCTGGCAGGCTTCAAGTACGACTTCACTGACAGAAATAGTTCTTTGCACTACTATGGCAATGAAACCATGTCTCAGATGATGCAGGTAACTAACACTTGTTTGTGCTGAGAGGAATAGATCTGGTAACTGGGGAAGGCAATTCAAAATAGATAGAAGTGTGGACTGCAGGTCAGAAGGGCCTCCCACTTTCTCCTGGTTCAGCTACTTGTGGGTTAACGTTACTTGAATCTCTTCCTGTCTTTTGCTGTTTCTGAAAAATGTAGATACTCATCTTTGTGTCCCTTGTGCTGTACCATATGCTGCAATGTCTGCACGAGATGTCCATTTGTGTGTTGTGTTCTGCTTTGCTGGTGTTTTCCTTGGGCTGCACAGCCCTTGTCCTACAGATGTCTTTGTTAGCAGTGTCAGCATATGAGCAGTGTTGTTCCTGTAGTTTTCTCTTTTTCCTTGGCACCTTGTACTGTATATCACAGCTGTCAAACTCCTTAAAAGACAGAAAGAAGAGCAAAGGGGAATGGAAGGAGTTAAGACCTATGAACTTGTATAGGTCTTGAATAGGAAAAGAACTGAATTTTGGAAACTGAAAGCAGAAAAGCAAAGCAGCTCTTGGAGGAAGGTAGGAAGGAACTGCTGCCAGAGTAGGGAAGCCAGAACTCAGCAGGAGGTTGGAAAACATCAGGAATGCCTTCTCCTCCCTGCTGCTTTGCTAAGGGCATGCCTCTTTTCTTTTATGTCTCTGCTCTTGTATTCAGTTGCCTTAATCTCTGTATTTCAAGCAACCCTGTCTCAGCCCTTCACCACAGTGCGAAGTTTTCTTTTCCATTTGCTCCGAGCACATGGATACCATTTTCCTCCTCTTGCATTTGTTGAAGAGGAAGGGTAGAGATAATGCCCATAGGAGCCTTTCATGTTTCTCTCAGAACTCCTAGATGCCTGCTGTTCTGAGATAATTTTTCTCTGACACTGAACTTGCCTTCCTTTGGAGGCTTCTCTCTGCGGGTACTTTTTTCCAACATACTCTTAAGTTTGAGTAAGGTTGATCATTAGTTGAATAGACATTCATAAGTTTCCTAAATATTAAAAAACAAACTATTAAACAAAAATGTTCCTGTTAGTTCTTCAGTGGCAATAAATTGCAAATACCATACTACATCTGTATAATCTTTTATGCAGTATTTGTAGTATATTCATTTTAATATACAGGATTCAGTGTATTAAATAAATTTGTGCCTTGTGCTGCCCTCCACTAACCTTAGTGGTCTCCTGTGTATCCAGGACCTGCATACAGCACAGAAGATGGGTTGGTTTGGGCTTGCTGAACCTAATTGGCAGGATGCATCTGAACCACAATGGTCTGATGTGCTTTTCAAGAACCTGCACTGAGCTTTGAGGATTACTTGTGTTCTGACTGCTTGTGCTGTAAATGTGGTTACACAGCAGTTGTTGTGAATAAGCAGGGCAGGGAGGTGGGAGAGTTAATAATGGAAGGATTTCTGTGAGACCACATCTCACCCGTTCTTATCACCAAAGGATCATCCTTTTTGGTTGTGTCCTTGTGGAAATGTCCAATCTAGTTTTGAGCAACCTGGTTTCTTGGGAAACTGTGCTAAGCCTTTGCTAAGAAGTCTTTTCCCCAGACCTTTTCTGTTCTTAGCATCTTCCAAGTGTCACAGGTAATAGAAAGGAAGAGCTAAGTGATGCTGCTGGTTATAATTTGATTTTATAATTAATTTTTTTATTTCCTCACATCTCTTTAGAATGAATACCACAACATCACTGCCGAGCAGAAATTTTTGAAGAAGCTTATAGACAAAAACTTTGTGGTCAATTTGACGTGAAAGCTGAA
This sequence comes from Trochalopteron elliotii, assembly GCA_024734555.1. Classification (NCBI taxonomy): domain Eukaryota; kingdom Metazoa; phylum Chordata; class Aves; order Passeriformes; family Leiothrichidae; genus Trochalopteron; species Trochalopteron elliotii. The sequence goes on from JANPWX010000241.1 coordinate 206,035, forward strand.
TGGAAAATACAAAGAACAATCACTATTTTCAAGATTTGAAAAATTTTTATTTTTTGTATGACACTTTTATTTTTTAAGTGCAGCACAACTGTTTACTGTTTAAAGGAGCCCAGAAACCTCATCAAGGCAAAAGCTTCTAAGCCTGAGGGTAATGGACTATTGCAAACAGAGTTAACTGAATTTCTGTGAAGATATTTAATAGTGGAAAACCATGAAACTTTCAACTGAAAGTATCAGGGATATATAAAAATGTGATGCACGTCACTTACGTATCAGTGAGAACTCTTTCCAAATGATTCATTCTCCGGAATGCTTTTGTTTCTGATGTCCTCCAGAAGAGTTCCACTGTCAAGGGACTGAGATGACCAGTGTTCAGTCAGCAGGTGGATGTGTAAAGTCATGACTGACTGTCTTGTTGTGTGAAAATGGCTTTAAAACTATGCATCTAAATCATTACTGTGTGTTTTGGAGAAGGGGGGACACACAGACCGTGCAGGTTTTGTCCTGCCATACTCCTGAGGAGAGAGGACGTCCACCTTCAGCCAAGCAGCCACAGCATCTGCACTGACCATCAGCTCGGAACTTCTGTCTGCCTTTGCCGAAGGTGAAGACCCTTTGTCTGTTTGTGGAGATGTTGGTGTTGACAATGCTTGTGTTGTACCCATTTTATGGAAAAATCATACTCCCTGTGCTGTGCATCCAGTAAATTTTACAGTTGCTGACTTGACTTAAAAAAGAGGAAATACAAAGACTGAAGACCTGTCCAAACTACTGTGTTTCAGCCCCCAGACCACAACAGAAACACAAGCTTGGACAGAGATGTTCATGCCTGAGTTTAGAGTCAATGTTTGTTGGAGTCCTAGTTCTCTAGGACAAGATCTCATGTATTTTTTTGTTTGCTCCTCAAAAACAGGTGGATTTTTCCAAACGAGGACAATCTCCTTGCTCAGATGCTGTAATGCACTAATACAAACAAGGAATACTCCCATTTTTGGCAGTACAGTGTGGTAGGGAATATCTAGGATGTACCTCAGCTGAATTATCATTTGGCATCTGTTTACCTCTTCTGTCTTGATATTTAAGTTTGAAGTGTGTGGCTGAACTAAATCATTTAACAGCGGAAACTTCCTTGAGATTTTAAGTGAAACATTTAATGAGATGTTTATGTTTCCCATATTGGTTTGTCTCTGACAAGCCTGTGAATAAAGTAAATCTCCCTGGGAAGATTGTCCTTGACAACTGTCAAAGAACAATATGCTGTTCCAGTTCTCTCACAGGATGTCTATAGAAAGTTTTTATTTTAATTATGGCAGAATTTCGGGAAGATTTTGCGGTTGTCTTTATCAATCACAGCTGAAGAAAACACAAAGAAGTCCACTTAAAAAAAGTCTTTGAAGTTGGTAGGAATGCCGTTGTTGCTTTTAAGTAAAATTATATAGAGTGCGTACATTTAGGAGTAATGCAAACAATCCCAATATGAACATAAACCATGGTATTTGTTATTTTCAGAAGCTGAGGATTGCAGGAGTACTGAACAGAATTTATTTTGCTGCAGCTATGTAGAGGAATAACCATTGAAGTAACCAAAGGGTCACTTTTCTTGTGGGGTGCAGTAGGTGTTTAAAAAAAAAAAACCCACACACACCTTCCCACAGTTCTCATTTCCAGCTTCATCTCCTTGGCTCTGTCATCTGGGAATTAGGGAGGGCAGTATGGTCTGGAGAGGTGCCACAGCTGAAGGAGAGGAGGCTTGTGTTTCCACCCAGTGATTCCTGAACTTTGGTCTGTTTCAGGCAAGCTGGACATACCTGAAATAACTCGAGATGTCAGAAAAATCTGTGGTATGGGGTGGGGAAGGATGGAGGAGTGTCCCAGCAAGGCACAGGGTGTGCTGTGGTGTCTTGTCTGGGTGCAGCTGCACTCCAGCTGTGTGGAGGGTGGCAGATGGGAGTGTGTGGGAGGTCCTGGGGCACTGCAACAGGTGACTCTGGTGGTGGAAATTGAGGAAATCACAATTTCTTTACCAGCTGGCAGAAGGCTGCTCAATTTTTTGTATGTGCTTTATTTTTTCCTGAGACTTTGAAGAGGTCTTTGCTTGAAAATCTGAATGCAAGCTGGTGGGGTTTCACTTAAGAAAATAGTGACAGTGTTGTCTTTGTCTCTACCAGCGTTTATTTCTCCTAGTTATTTCAGTTAATGAAAAGGTTTGTATGTGATTGTGCAGCCCCAGACCTACAGTGATTTAAACTCCTGACAATAGTAATTCCACCTGAAAAATCTGCTGTGGCAAGGCTTTTTGCAGAAAGAGCAGTGTTCTGCAGGCTCTTGTTGTGGAGGAGCCCCTGGTAGATCTTAGACTCTGTTGGGAGCCAAGGCTGGCAGAAGTGGGGGGCTGCCCCTTCACCCTCAAAATCCGCAGCTGCTTCCAGAGCTGGGGCCCCCAGCTGTCCCAGTGGCTGCTCCCATTTCCAGCTGCATCCATGGAACATCTTGCAGGATGCAGTCCAGGAAGGTTTTTTTCCAGGAGAGCTGTTGAATTTGTTCCAGACACTGTGAGGAGAGTTCTTGTGATGGTGTAGGCTGCATCCCTCTGCTTCTCCACCCTTGTCTCCAGGTCCAGGAAGTGGGTAGGGAGCTCTGCTTTTGAAGATGTGGTTATTTTCTCTGCTTTTTTTCATCTCCAGAGATACTCTTCCCACTAAGTTAAACTGATTCCTTCTCCAGTTTTTCTAGTAGGTTTTCTGCTTTTTGTGGGAGGATGGGATTTGGATTCTAGCTGCAGCAGAACAAATAAAATAATGGAGGAAAAAAAAAAAAAGGCAGCTTCATGGCAAACAAATAGTGTCTCCCAAACTTTGTACTTAAAAAAGAATCCCTTTAGTCTTTTGCCACATCAGCTTTTTGATCTCCCTAAAATACTTCCTTAAAAAATAATGTTTGGTGTTCTCGATGAATTGAATATGTTCTCTACAAGCATTTTTCCCTATCAGCTGTTTCTTTTTGTATCCTACTATGCCTTCCCATTGTATGACTGACTTACTTTTCAAATTAAGCAGTGTTTCCAGGGATATTTTTCTCCCATTCTGTGCTCCTGCCAGGGGTGTTGAGTCCACCACAGTTACTGTCCCAGGGTGACTGGGAATGAAACCTGTTCCCTCAGGATCAAGCCAAGAGCTGATGCTGCTGATAAACTATGGTTTTTTTGTTTTGTTTTGCTTTGCTTTGCTTTGGGGGTGGTGGTTTTTTGTTTTGGTTTGGTTTTTTGTTTGTTTGTGGTTTTGTTTGTTTGGGGTTTTTGTGTGTATTTTGTTTTGAAAGCCCAGCTTGCAGGCCAGTAGCTTTTCTCCTCAGTAATAAGCAGTGAGCCAAGTAATGAATTTTTCACCCCACAAGGTGTTTTGTAGGATCCTGTGTACACCAGCCCTGTTCCACCTGCTTCAAGCACATCATTCCTGCTGCTCTGCCTTGAGGACAGGTCTTGCTTTGGCACTAACTTCACTCAGACAGGAACACCCATAGTAGTGTGTTTCTCAGCAGTGCTCACAGTGTCTCTTCTGTCTGGGCACACATTTTCACAGGTGTTTTGCAGTACCAAAGACTTGACTTGGGGCTTTTGGAATATAACAATTATGCTAACACCAAATACTTAGATAGTTTCTGAGTGTGAGCTGCTATTAAGACTTTCTTTTTTCCTTTTTGCCATTCCCAAAAATGAAATCTCTGCACTGAAACTTCCCTTTAAAAGATACCCAGGTATTTTTATCTTATCAGGAGTGAAGCTGCCATTTTGAATCCCAGGGTGCTGCCAGCCTTATTTCTGTGTCTGATAATGGTGTAACTGTGTAGGTCCCCAGTGTCTCCCGTCATTTTTCTATCTGAAGTCAGATGTTCTCCTCCCTTCTCACTCTGTTCTTGTTCTCTGGCAGCCTGCTGAATTTCTGGACAGCATCACCTTGCAGCAAAGGTGCTTCTGCATTTTATCTGCCACCCCTCTCAAAATGCTGTCCTGTCAGACACAGCTCTGATACAACAAACTGCACAGAACAGGCAGGATGACACGTTAGCTGAAAGCTCTGTCCCAGTCTTTCAGGAAGTTTCTTCGTTGGAAAACTATTTCTTCCTCTGCTGTAATAATTAAGGGGAGTCACAGACTGTTGCACTAAATATGAATATGAGAGTGCCTAAAAGATGTTAAAAAACGACATTTCTGGTGACTGCATAGGTGATAATAATACAGAATCACAACTTGCGTGTTTAATTAGCATGTGGTACTTCTTGTTTCCAATGCCATACTTTGCTTTTTAGCAGTGCTCTGGGGCAGAGTATAAATACCTTCACTTTTAAGTGGACTGTGATTTTTAAGAACATACAAAGCTCAACATACGTTTTTGGTATTGGGAAATACTTATTTTATTTGCCATTTGTCTTAAGTTTTATATGCCTTTAAAGTGCCACCTGTATTTTGAAGAATTCTTATGGTTGTTTCAAGTGAAATTTTGAATGCTACAAATGGAAGGAGATTATTTTCCTGTGAATAAACTGTTAAATACAGTGCCCTCAGACTTATTTTTGCAAGGCTGGTGCTCTGTGTGTGAGTGTGAATGTGTGGGTATGCTCAGGGCCATGTGGTGGTGTCAGATACGGTATCAAGTTTTGGAACAAACTTCAGTGCTTCGTAGAGCAAACAGCGGAAAGTTTTTGAACCTAGGTGGGCTGTGTTGTTCTGTAGCTGGAGATCTAACTCCAGGCTGAGTACAGCCAGAGCTGGGACATGTTTCTTGTGAATGAGGTCAAGAGCAGCATCCTTGTGATTTGATTTTTTCATTGTTTTTTGAATCTTGCTTGTCTTACTGTGGACTGTCGGGGGAATGCTAAAATAAGAGATGTAGAACAAAGAAGATGGTGTGTGATAAAAAATTTCAGAAAGTGAAAATGTCTACAGATAGAAAGTGAGAGATGCTGAGTGCAGTACTTAGCTCATTATTTGTTTTCTCTTTGTGCAATAAAAATAAGATGCTGAGGGTTTCAGGGAGCTTTGGATAACAGTTCTCCAGCACAGTACGTATTCAGTGCATTCCTCTCAGTATGGACGGTTCAGGAGTTCACCAGCTTGGAGGAAATGCTTGTCTTCGAGGTGAGATGGGGAAGCCATATAGGAGAGCCAGCATCTCTCATCCTGGTCAGTCAGTTCTGCCTTTTCAGGCAACACAAGCCTTTAGCAGCAGCATCTTTGGCTGATTCCTTGGCTGCCTCTCTGCACTCCCACTCTGGCTCATGCTGAGCACTATCTGTCCTCATGGGCTGCCTGAGGGAGCCCCTCCCTCTTCGTGTGCCCCCCAGACCCTGCTGTGCCCTCCCACCAAATGGGACTTGTTCCCTCTCTGGCTTAGAGCATGTTCTGCCAGGAGGTGGGAACTAGAGAAAAGGGTGTATCTCTATAATTTTTCCCTATAATCAGGCTGTCAGTGGTTTGAGAGAGCCCTTGTGGTCTGATAAATGAATTCAGCTGGTTGAATGTTCCTTCTGATAGTTCTGAATGAAGACAGAATTGGTTTTTGGTTTTTATTTTTTAAAGATATTTAATAAGATATTTTTTTTCAAATCAGTACAAAAATTTTAAATACAAAATTATTTGCTTTTGACATATCTCATATATTCTGGGAACATACTGAAGTCACCAGTGTCTGGTAAACTGTCCGTCCATTCCTGCCACCGTTCCATAAAATTTCTGAGATAAAGCACCACATTATATCACTGGAGTCCTTAGTCAATGTTAGACTGCATTAAACTCTGCATTTAAATAATGGTAATGCCAGTTAAATCCAATCTTAGTTCTGCATGAAAAAATCTAGTTCATTTTTGAATCAAAAGCAGTAGCGGTAGCTAAAGACATCGAAGGAGTGATGAGCACCTAACTCTGACCTAGCGCAGCCGTGTGTGATGTGCAGCACTGTACAGGGAACCACAGCAAGGTCCACTGCCCTTGGAAACAGAACACTTGTTGGGGTGAGATTAGCACCATTGATGAGCAGACAGAGACTTCGTGCACACAAGTCACTGTCCTCAAGTACAGAGAAGTATTGAGGCCTGCAGGTTCTCCTTGACAGCTGGTAACATATAAATAGGGGTTGGAAAACAGCTTTTAGAGAGAACCAAGTTCTTGGATAAATCAGTATGATCAGTATTGCTGGTAAAGTTACTGGTTGATCTCAAGCAACAAATCAGTTAAGCAAACAGAGCTACTTCTGCTTTGCCTAGTCATTGAAGAGCAAACTGATTCAGCTTTTGCCGAGTGGCAGAATAGGGGTGTCTTCTGACAAGCCAAATGGGTTCTTGGTACAAGCACAGAAATCCAAGCAAATTTATGCCACCCTGAAGTATTGCCATGTGTTGGCCAAAATTGTCTCAATGACACAACTGGCACAAGTAAATGGGGGACATTTACCCTCATCTGCTTGAGCTGTGTGAATAGACAATGGAGACTTTTCAAGTGCTGTGGCATTTGGAGGTGAAACCAGTGCCTGGTGGAGTCAGTGGTGACATTTTAGGTCCAATTACTGCTGGAGAAGGCTCGGAGGGAATGGTCATGCCATCAGGATTCCTCTTCCATCATAAATAAATTGTTCAGGAAAAAAACCACACCTGCAGGATTATTGTATTACATGGGAAGGGAAATATGAGTCTCCAGCTAAGAGAACCTTTGCTTGTCAGGCAGACCTGCTGTCAAAAACTCAAGAAAACCCCCACCCAGACAAATAAGCCACTCAAAAATTTTAATATAATTAGAAACCGACCTACTCTGGTTTAAGTCACTGTTTTTCATCTCATAACTATGATCAATGCAACAGGAGTGAGTGACATACACTGATTTGAACTTTAGTACTGAATTACTGTGAATGAAATTAAGTAAGCATGGCATTGCAGAAATATATAATGTACAGCTAATATGTCCCCCTTGGGTGCAAAACAACTGTTTATGAACCTGATACACATCTTTAGATATGTTCACCACACCTTTTTTTTTTTTAATAACTAGCTGTGCATAATGTTAAACTTTGTATTTGTTGGTTTTTGGTTTTGTACAAGATGGTCCAAAATGGTCATAAAATGCATCTTTTTGTGGTATAAAAGTTTGAAGCAGAGGAGAAAGGTTCTGACTTGTGTGTGTGAGTGTGTTGTGTGTGTGCCCGTTTGTTTTGTTTTACATGGGATACAATAAATACCCTGAAAAAGACGAATGAACGTACTGCCCGGCATAGAGTCCTGCCGCCTGCTCGGATGGCATCTGAACGTAAACCTTGTCTCCGGGCATCAGCTGCACCACGGCGCTGCCCGAAGCCTGGTCCAGGAAGCCCTTCTTGTACTCGTCGTAGGTGTACATGAGCGGCTCGTTGTTCTTGTACAGCGCCACCCACACGTTGGCGCCTTTGCAGTGGACGTGGTAGGCGAAGTAGTAGACGCCGGGGATCTCGCAGGTGAAGATGCCCGTCTGCGGGTTGTAGTTCTGCCGGCCGTTGTACAGGAGCTTGTCGAACTTCACGGGCACCCCGACGCGGGGGAAGGGCGTCAGGAGCTCTGCCGTGAACGCGGGCATCTCGTAGACGATGCCGCCAGCCTTGCCTTTCTTGCCCTTGTAGCCGTAGGGGGGCTTCAGGCCCTCTACCCCTGGCCCCACCTCAGGCAGGTACTGTCCCACGGCCGGCGGAGTGGGCGGGATGATGACCGGGGGTCCTGGGGGCCCGGGGGGACCCGGAGGTCCCTGGAGCCCCGGCTGGCCGGGAGGACCGAGCGCCCCCGGCTTTCCCGGGGGTCCCTGCAGCCCCGCAGCACCCGGTTTGCCTACCCCGGGGAAGCCGGGGGGCCCGGGCATGCCTGGCTCACCCTTCGCCCCTGGCAACCCGGGGGGGCCGATGGGGCCGCTGGGTCCCGCGATGCCCGGGATGCCCGAGGGGCCCTGAAGTCCCTGGGCACCGGGGAGCCCGGGCTCGCCCTTTGGCCCCACGAGCCCTGGGACACCCGGCAGCCCCGGCAAGCCTTTGTGTCCGGCTTCCCCCTTGGGTCCTGTGGGGCCCGGCAGCCCGCGCAGCCCAGGGCCACCCACTTCCCCAGGAAAGCCTGGTTTTCCTGGAAAACCCTGCAGGCCGGGTTCTCCCTTGGGGCCGACCGGTCCCGGTGGCCCTACGGCACCCCCCTCCCCTTTAGGTCCCGGGAAGCCGGCGGCCCCCGGGGGGCCCATGATGCCCGGCAGCCCTGGCTGGCCGGGCTCCCCTGGTGGCCCTCCCATGCCAGGTGGCCCTGCGTGCCCCTTCTCCCCCTTCGGCCCCAGGGGCCCAGGCAGACCACCTACACCTCGCTCCCCTTTGGGCCCGGGGAAGCCCGGCTTCCCAACCCCAGGAAGGCCGGGGGGCCCCGGCAGGCCTGGCAGCCCCTGCTCCCCTTTGCCCCCCGGGAAGCCGGGCTGGCCAGGCATGCCGTCCTGGCCCGGTTTGCCAATGCCAGGCGGGCCAGGAGGGCCCTGGATCCCGGGGGCCCCTGGCGGCCCCTGCAGCCCTAACTCCCCTGGGGGTCCGGGTTTGCCCAGGGGTCCCTGTGGCCCGGGGAAGCCAACCATGCCCGGTTTGCCGACCCCCGGCAGCCCCACGGGGCCGGGGGGACCAGGCAGCCCAGGTGGACCCTTCAGACCCGGCAAGCCCGGGATCCCGACCCCCTTCTCCCCTTTAGGCCCTGGGATCCCAGGGATTCCCGGTGGCCCCTTCATCCCAGGCTCACCCTTTGGCCCTGGCTGCCCCTGCAGCCCCGGAGCACCCGCTTTCCCAATGCCGGGAAGCCCGTGGGGCCCTGGCGGTCCTTGCGGTCCGGGTATCCCCATGGGCCCGATCTCCCCCTTCGGCCCCATCTCCCCTCTTGGCCCTGGGGGCCCCATGACCCCTGGTTTTCCTGGCATCCCTGGCAAACCCGGCTTTCCAATTCCTGGGTATCCTTGTGGGCCTGGTTTTCCTTTGGCTCCTGGTACACCATGACCTGGTAATCCTGGTGGCCCTGGTGGCCCTCTTGGTCCAGGCTCACCCGGGGGACCTTGCTCACCCCTCAGACTGCGCATGGGAATTTCTGGGTTGGGAAGAAAAGAAGAAGGAAGGAGAGAGAGAGAAAGATAAAAGGTCATTGCGATCACATCCTTAAAAAAACAGGCAGTTTTGAATTGAATACGCTTTTTATGATGCCTTGCGGTTTTTGTGGTGGGCTGGAGAGTTACAGGTTGGTGTTGAGAATGAAGAGGATGTTACTACTGTTTTTCAGTCTCCAAACTTCCATGCATGCTTCTGTTTCCACCAAGTAATTACTGTGCATTGTATATAAAGGCCATTTGTGCTTTGGTGGTGTTTTCTACCTCTACAATCTTAAACAGCAAAATCTGCATTTTGTCCCATGTTGCTGTAGATCCTTCTACCTTTAAGAGTCTGAGTGCTCTCGTGCTGTGGGAGGAATCCTGATGTAATAGTGATTTTTCTGGAGGGGCTTAAATGAGCAAGATCAATTTAAAAAGGTTGTAATGGTAAGAAGTTTATACATAGGGTATATCTGTATTTTCCCCAAGGCTTTGGTTCCCATTAGAGTATTACTGGAAACCTGCAGCCTTAATCAGTGTTGCTCTTGTGGCATAGCCATGTCTAGTTATGGCTTTCCTAAAGGCTTTTCAAAATGTTTGTATTGTCCAAATCCACATTTTTGTGTATGTGACCACTTATCATTGCAGGTCAGGGTGGGAAAGGTGCTCCTGGGGTTGGCTGCTTTTCAAGCTGCAGGCTTTTTGGGTTAAGTGGAGACTCTTTCTGGCTCTAAAATGTGTAAAGAAGTGAGAGACTTGGGGAAGGACAGGAAATGAGGTTTCGGAACAAGAGAATTAACTGTTCTTTGGGAGGCAGAAACCTTCCGTCTCTGCGTATGTTGTGTTTTATGCACATCAAAAATCTTTGCTTATGAGATAAGCTGATTTTACTACAGCTTTCCGTGAGTGCTTGTTCAGACTCTCCAAAAATGGGCCCTGAAGTCTTCCATTTCCCTCTGAAGTCAGTGGAGGATGTGGTTAGCTGGAGCTTCAGTAAGACAGTTACCCAGCTTGTCTGCAGTTGCACAGATGCTGGTGGTTCTCACAAGGATTTTATGACACTGGGTGTTCCTGGTCACCCTTTGTATTTTGGACTTCTTTACTTGTTTCCTTAAATATCTTAATACTGTCCAAACATCCTTAACTGAATGGGGAACATACTTGTATGTGCAGACTTGTGCAATAATCCTCTGTACTTTCACTGCCTCTGTTACACCCATCAATAACCCACAGAAAGAGGACTCCAGAGTCTCAAGAGCAATTGTACGGTTTTATCTGCAAACCTCAAAATCACAGGGTCTGGACAAATTCAGACAAAATGGTGATATTCCCGTAAATTCAAATCTTGGGGCTCTTAGTTCATATGTCTGGTTGTTGCAGTGAGAATGGGAGCAGATCCAAAGAGGACTCTGGGCCATCATTTGAAACCCCATCAGAGGGTCTCCTGCAAGCTGGTGGGATGACAAGGTTTTTCCTAGAGTTGAACAGCACCTGAGCAGACCCGTGTGCTGGAGGCTCACTGCAGGTAGGGCTGCTCAGAGGCTGTGCTGCTGCCCAGAGGATGACTGTGGCCTTGTGCTGTTGACCCTGAGCTGCCTCACGGCTCCCATGAACCTGTTTTGCCCACCTGTGGCCAGGTACGAGCCTGGCCAGTCCTCTGGGCACAAGGACGCTGTGCCCAGCCTGCAGCAGCAGCCTGCTCCAATGTTCCATTTCCCCATGGCAGACAGTGCTCTGGCATGCCGGATGGGACCACGCAGGAGTGGAGAGGGACGTGCTGACCTACCTTTCTCTTTCTTGGGAGCCATATCCTTGCCGAGCATGGGCATCTGCGGGACCTCCTTCCTGTACTGGGGCAGGTGGGGGTACTCCTTCCCGTAGGGAATGTGGGGCACCTCCTTGCCCAGGTGCTGCATCGGGATGCCTTCCTTGCCCAGCGGCATGTGAGGTACTTGTTGTCCGAGGGGCTGGTACTGGGGCACCTGAGGTGGCAGCTGCTTGATCCCATAGTAGGCCCCACCTTGAGCAGACCTCACCAGCTCCAGGTAAACAGTGACAGCCACCGCCAGCAGCTGCACAGGGAAGAGCAGCATGACCATCACCTGTGAACAGCACCACAAAACACACAGTTGGCAGAAGATGTTTTTTTGTGTTGTGCATTCCCTGTCAGGGCAAGCTGTTCTTATTTTCTGCAGCAAGCTGGCCTAAATCTCTGTGAAGTGGCCCTGGTTTGTGTGCTGCCCTGGAGGATATCCTGCAGCAGGCCTGTATCTGGTTTACTGGAGGCTCTACTCAAGCAGTACTATTACAGGAAATGCCCTTTTATGTATTTAGTTTTGTGCCATCCTAGAGGTGCCCTCTGTGGTTACTCCACACAGGGACCTGCTCCCAGTTTGCTGCCTTCTCACCTGTGTCAGTGCCATAGCACAGCTTTGGGGAGCTCTCCTGCAAGCTCAGGCACAGGGGAAGAGCAGGTAGGGGCTGTGAGGGTCTTTTAAATGGGTTCTGCCCGAGGAAGCTCTATTGTCAGTGCCCCTTCTGCTTCCACAGCAATGAAAGCTCTGTTTCTGAGCTTAAATCTGCGCCTGGGATTCTGCCCTGTGGCTGCAGTGTCCAAGGGCTGTCTGTTTCTATCACAGCTCCTTGCCAGCTCTCCACTTAGCTGGGCTGGGATCCTCTCAGCCTCCTCCCAGAAGAAGTGGGCCTGCCTAGGCTGCCCGTGCTCCAGGTAGGATTAGCCACCCAAGCCTTTCTCTGGGAATGTTCAGCCATTTTCTAAAGGTCTCCCCCACTGCAGATCCTGGACCATTGCCAGGCAACCCATCCCAGCACCTCCCCAGTCCTGCTAACACAGCAGAATGGGATTGGGCTTGCTTGCTTTCTTTCTTTCACTCTGATGAGAGCGTGGCCTGATGAAGAGGCAGCAAGGGCTTTGTGCCACCTGCTTATTTTCCTGTCCTTCCCAGCAGGCTCCACATAGAGGACAAGTACCTCAGTCTGTGGCAAAGGGGCTCAGCACTGTGCCCCCATGTCTGGGAAGTATCTTTTATGGGGAGATACTTTCCCCTGAGTGTCCTCCAGGTTTTGTTTTTGCTAATTCACTTCGCATTAGCAAAACACCTGGGGAAATGCTTGATGCTCTTCGAAAATATTTTCCCTTCATTCTGCTCTATGAGATTTAGTCTCTAAATGGCAATCAGTGTATAATCATTACTGAAGGTGTAAGTGGAGGCTAGATCAAACTGGTGTAGTTGAAACAACAAGCAGAAGGTTATTTTCAACAATGATCACATACAGACGTATGAACTACAGAAAAGATGGAAATGTGTGTTAACAGCAAACCAAACCTTTTAAGAAAATGAAATACTATGAATAAACACTAGATGGAGCATATGTTGCACAGCTGTGTTTCTACAGTCACTTTCCCTCCCAGGAATTCTTGGACCTAACCAGCTGCCATGTGGCAAGGAAAACCAGAGCCAAGATGTACAGGAGTTTGTAAGTGTAGCTGAAGCCCAAGCACAGTCGCTCATCCTTGTTCAGCAAAGCATTTCAGCAAATACTTCTCCTCCAGCGAGTTTAATGTGGCTTTTAGCCCACAGCTGGCTGTGCTGCTGTGAGCTAAAGGATTAGGGCCTTGGGACGTGGTATTTCTGCTTAAAGCTCAATGGTGAGCTTTGCAGTGGGAGGACAGCCTGTGCATGATCAGTTTTTGTGGCTTGGCTGGGGTGTGGTGACTGAACTAACTCACTGCAGCTTCATCTGCACACATGGACCCTAAGCAACCTTTTTTGGGGGGGAAGGGAATGGGGGAGGCAGGGTTATGTCCCCCTTCTTGTCTTTCTTGGCCTTCCTGCTCTTTTCTCTACAGAAGGAGTAACCTGGAACACCTTTGCCTCTCTGTAGCTGAATAGGGTAATAATGCCTGCCCAGTTTTCAGGGAAAATCCCAGTTACTGGAAAATTTGCAGTATTCTCTGCATTTCCCTCAAAGGAAAAACATTATCTGTATGAAGGGAAAAACCTTCAAAAAATTATAAGATACTGGATGATACAGGACTCTTTTTGAAACCAACTAGTATGGAGGGCAAGGTGCATTTTGAAGAATGAGGTTATTAAATTAATGTCTTGGCTACTTTGTTGTTCTGGTGGCCAGTTTTGGGGGGGTTGTTTTTTTAAAAAAGATAACTTCAGTGGAATAAGTAGAGGGGGAAATAGGTAAAATTCCTTTGGATGAGATTTTCTGCTTGTTTTTATTACAAAACATGAGCTTTGTGTGCGAGTGGGAGGTATTTGAAATAATTGAAAAAACTTTCCTACGGGGAGACACCATCCTGCCTGCAGCTCAGGGTGAACTCGGCCTCCTGCTGCTCCTGCCAGGCTGGGCTGGCCCTGCCAAGCCTCACACAACACACCTGCACTGCAACAGGCACGGCCACGAGGTACACGAGATGGTTTTGTGTGCACACATGGAAATTTTGAGGGAGATCAGGCAAGACTTGTGGAGATAGGAAGGCTCCAGAGAAGGAGGTGATCTCACCACATCTGTGTTTCCTGTAGTGTTTCTTGACTCATCCATAACCCAACCAGTGTGGCCTGGAAATGACAGATTGCTTCTTATCTATTGATTTTGGCTGGAGCTGCTGCCTGTGACTAGCTGAGGTGGAAGGTGGGGGTTTATTTACTGAACAACCTTGGGCTAGATGGGACTTGGCTGACATCTTTGTGGGAGGAGGTCAGAGCCTCCCCCGTGGCCTTGTGATCTGTCTGGGGCTTGGGATCTTCCACAGGTACTGGAGATGCAGCCTGTGTTTGGTACTGTCTGCCCAGCCTGTCTCCCCCTGCTCCCAAAGGAAGGAGGGATCAGACAAAATTAGTCTTGATGAGAAATGTGGTAGAGTCATGTGTGCTGCTGCTGGATTATTGCTGTCAGATACCATCACCACAGGGAAAGCCTCCCCAGGAGCATGAGGGATGCCAGGGATAGTCCTTCAGAGTTTCTGCACATTGCCTCTCATCCTACTCAGCTTCTCTAAAAAGTTATTTATGTACTGAGAGAAGTCGAAGGTGTGTTTTTTCTGCCCTGCAGTTTGTTTCTGAATGCCTGGGTGCACAGCTCGAGTTTGAAAGCCTCACTTGGAAACCCCCAGCATCTTTAGATACCTAAAAGCTACTGAAAATCTTGTTCTTGGTTTTCAAAAGAAGCCTATAGATCCTAAATGTTGGACTGGTCCTCCAGAACTTCTGAACAGCAAAAGGAGATGTTTTCCCAGCAGTGACAGAACTCGAGGAGAATAGAGTGAGGAGGAGAAAAACCTGTGCTGAAGATGCAGCCAAAGTGTAAGACTTCCCACCCCCTTCACCCAAATCCCAGCAATTTAGGGATCACCTCCAAACCCATTCATGTAATGTGATCTGACATGCTTTGCACAGTGACTGCTGGTGGAGCAATAATTTGGCTTTAGATTGGGATTTTCTAGGTTTTTTGTCAGAAAGCAAGAGGAATGTGTCTGTGTATTTGTGGTAGGTAAATAAGTGCATATGTGCACCTTTAGAGGAGCCAAGGGCTTGGAGAAAGCAAAGTTTTACTGTAACTTTGGATGTTGGAAGGAAGATGGAGGAGAGGAGCCACTGAGCCTTCTCACCATGTGACATGCCATTTTGCAGCAGTCATTCAGATAAAGCCACAACAAACATTTTGCTTTACCTAGGGTGGGACAAGACACTCGAGGGTGAATTATCCTAAATCACAGTGTTCAGTTGCTTGTGTGTGAAGAAGGCATCTGTTTGGCTCTGTGGGTGAGAGTCCCTGAAAAAACACATTTTTACAGGCAAAGCTTGAGTGAGAACATTTCTCAATAATCTCTTTGGTAGAGCTGTTCTCCTGAGAAAACTAGAAAGGACCTTCCTCCGGCTATTTGACTTTGTCAGCAAAAACAGGAGACAAAACAAAATGTACCAGCAGTCATAATTCCTAAATTGGTGTGAAGAAATAATGGCTGGTTTAGCCTAATTATGTAAAGAATGTATGGAAAGAGTGATGCCCATTCGCTTGGGACTTGAAATCAAAGGTGGTCTTGCAAAGAGTGGAAACTAGACCTTGATTTATTGGTTCTTACAGGAAAGTCATCACTCTGCAACCAACGTTGGGTTGTCTCAGAACTTCTAAGATCCTCACCCAGAGACTACTCCCATGGGCTTAATTTACCAGCCCTTGCTTTTGAATTGCTCTATTTCCCAAACAGCCATAAGCCATGAGTAGATCTCAGTGACCTGAAGTCTTTTCCCTGAGGTCCCTTCCATAGGGGCTGCCTGAAGCTGCAGGGACGAGTTCCCCACTGCACTGGGGGGATGGTCTTGCTAGTGCTCTGGTTTCCACATGGAAAATGACTGCTGCAAAATAAAAATCCTTGTGACTCTAGAGGTTTTGTTCCCAGCAGAGTGCTACTAAAAAAAAGATGATAAAAAAGCTAAATTCTCCAGGGTGTTTTTGTCTTGAAATCAGAAATGGTTAGGGTGACTTCTGGGGTGACCATGATAAACAGATCCTATTACCAAGTATCTACAACAGTGTATCCAGGGATGGCTGGGCTGTTGGGGACAGGAGGTGCAATCCCACAGGAACATTATACACCTCACTAAAGTGTCTGTCATACAGACACGTGCAGGAGCAGTACAGTCCAGTGGAAATGGCAGTCACAGTGTTGAGCAGCCCCACTGCATTGCAGAGGGCTGGTGGCTGAGGTGCACAGCTGCTCTCTGGGGGGTTTCCACTGGCTGGCCCCAGTTGGTACACAGAAGTTCATGGCAGCTCAAGGGATGAAAGGCTTGTAAGAAAGAACTGAGGGCCTCATCAAGTGAGAGCACTTTTTTTTTTTTCTGTTTTCAATTTTAGTGCTACTTTGGGAACAAGTACCTAGCCTATCCCTGCTTTCTACAATACCCGTTAAATCACTGGGTTGTGCTTGCAAACGTGGGCACACCCCCACCACATACATGTTTTTGTTAAGGTGGTGGTTTTCCACTACATGAAAAGCATTGGATTAAGCACTGGACTTATAAATTGGGGATAGGGGTGTTGGCATTTGTAAACTAATTCTGTTGGCTAGCTATCTTTTTTGGAAAAATTCTCAGCGCTATCAAGGCTTTAGTTCCTGTAGTGAACTAAACCATTCATATCCAGTGAATAGCTGTGGTGACTTCAAGGGTGGGATGTTTTCAGATGTGAGAATCAAGCAAATATTGATTGTTGTTCTCAGCATTGGTGCTGCAAAGTGTAGGTGACTTGAGCAGTGAATTTCCCAGCACATTGTTGTCCACAGTTTTCCAAGACACTATTTCAAAACCTCATCACAGCTAAAATTCATCTCTGGATCATTAACTCCTTTGAGGACTAACCTGTCAGTCAGTGAGTACTTTCTGAAGGGACCTGAGGATACCCTGTACTGTACAGAGACTGAATTTTAGTGGAAACTTTTGTTTTCAGGGACAGGAAAAAACAAAACCTTCTGCATGCCAAATTATTTTGTACGTGCTCAAGAGCCATTTAATGCACACATTGCCACACTTCTTTCTGTGCCAAATGAGTCCTAATGTCATTTGGACAGATGTTTTCAAATTGGCCAGCAAACTAATTAAACACCAGTGTAGGGGGTTTCGTTTTGCAAATTCAGTCATATTCCACATAAAAGCAGGGAGTGAAGGCAACCAAATATACCTTGAGATGGATTTCCTCTGAAAGCTAACCTGTTTTGTAACCCAAATTGACATTAGCTGCACTGATTTAATCTTACTTTCAGCAGTGAAGAGCAGGAGGACAGTAAAGGAGAGCACAGCCCCTGTGTGAAGACACAGCCATGCTACTGGCATGAGGTGGTTGATCTATGCTCCAGCATGTCTGGAGTCCTGCACCATTTTGCTTGTAACAGTGCCTAAAGCTTCACTGAAAGCAATACCTGTTTCTTCAGTAGGTGAAGAATTTACCTTGCTAAAGTGT
Organism: Trochalopteron elliotii; assembly: GCA_024734555.1. Classification (NCBI taxonomy): domain Eukaryota; kingdom Metazoa; phylum Chordata; class Aves; order Passeriformes; family Leiothrichidae; genus Trochalopteron; species Trochalopteron elliotii. The sequence goes on from JANPWX010000241.1 coordinate 223,136, forward strand.
CTATAAGGGCCTGTGCATTCAGTAGGGAGAAAAGTAGGATTTATGGTAAATAAAGCCTTTTTGCTTCTTGTGAAACTCTCCCACAGAGATCAGGTTTATTATTTTTCCCCTCCCTCCTTTTCACTGTCCCCTCCAAGGAAACAAAGTAGCCTCAAGTGTCTGTGTTCAGTTTAGATTACCAAGAAATAGCTATTGTTCAGTATGTTAAAAATAAATTAAATCATATTTTGCTCAAGGTCTAACAACTGTGTCTGATTATCATGTGGTATTTACTAAATCTAAGGCAGTCATAACAAGTATTGTCATAATAAACATTTTAAAATGCATGCTGGATAAACCTGCTGCTAATGGGGAATATTCAACACGTGGCAGATGCTTGTTTCTAGGGCTTTTAAAATTCAAAATGGTGCCTAGAGCTTCTTTCTTAGAGAAGTGTGATAACATCTAAATAAATGGCTTCATCTTAAAAACCAGTGGTCATCCATAAGCTATCTTTGACTTCAGTGGTAATTATATGATCTTTTCTTGCAATGCCTGGGGAGATCTCTGTTTATCCATTTGTAAATGCATTTCTAGAAACAAAGCACTTGCCTCTGCTCCAGTTTGTCTGCAAACACATTCACGTGTGCTGACTCTGGATGATCACCCAGCTTTCTGTATGAAAATGACACCCTTGGGCTTTCCCAGTTTCTTGGTTCCAAACAGGGTATATCTGCATGTGGGCCTGTATCTGTTGCTTGTGTGCAGGTATTTATGTGCGTCTGTGTGTGAAAACACAACCTGGCAGTGGAAGGAGCTCTAACGAGAAAGAAATTTTAGCCCACACAGACATAACTATGTTGCCTCTAGTCTTCTCCTCATGCCCAGTGTGCTGTGAGCCTACTCATGTGGGCTCAGGTAGGCATCTCCTCATCTCTCTGCAAATCTGGGCACGATGAGATTGGCATCACCACAACTCCAACTCCCATGCACAGGGCTCTGCTGGCTCAGCACGAAGCTCACAATTTATGATGATATTAAGATGCTTGGCGCTGGTAATTGATTTCCAGGCGGGTTCATCTCTTGCATGTTTTTGAGGATCTGGCCCAGATGCTGTTTGCTGGAAAATGCCTGAAAGCTACTTGGAGTCAGATGGCAGGGAGCCGTGACAAGGATCAGGAGTTGGGCACCGGGGCCGGGTGACCACAGTCCCCGGGGACGCAGCTCTCCTGCCTGGTGGCATGAACTCGTTTGCACGAATTGGTGCCTGACCTTGGGCCGGGGAGGAAGGTCCAGCGTGGGGGAATGTTTGCAGAAAAGCATGCGACTTTAATTATGGGATTAGAATTAATTATAGGTAGGATTTAGCAAATACCTGCCTTTGAATACGTTTCCCTGTTCTCTGCCATACGGCATGCGCCCGAATCCTCTGCCTAATGCTGTCTTCTGGGCAATTTGCCTGCAGTCCTGGTGGCAGGCAGATTTGATGGAGACACTTAAATGACTGCCACTAGATCCCCGTCCAGTGACTGGCGGCGTGAGACGCCCAGAGCGGGACCCAATAATGTGGAACACACAAAGTGATCAAAGTGCAGAGCTGCCTCCCCGCTTATCAGCATGGAATCGCGCTGCTGGCACGGAGCCTCGGCCTGGCCGCCGATGTGTCCCAGCACAGCTGTTTGTTCAACGTGGGAACTGGGCTGAGGGCTCCTTCTCTGCAGGCCCGTGCTACCGAGCACTGCAGAAGGAGCTCCCGCAGGCCACAGCCACTGACACCGTCCAAGGAATTCGTCTTATCAGATGGAAGGGGTTTGCCGTGCACAACACGCTGGAAAGGAGGCTGGTTTTTCATGGAAGGGCTTGTAGAGTCAACCAGCCGTTTCCTAGGGGTGTCGTTGATTTGGGTTTTGTTTTGGTGGGAACGCGTCACATCTACTGCCAGTCTACTAAACCCAAAATAATGCAAAGACAAACAACTGGTGAGGCACTTCAGACTGAAGTGTGTGATCAGCAGGCTGAACCTTGAGGTGCAAATAATGAACGATGGTGATTGCTGGTTTCATAGCAGTGTGAACAGGGAACTGCAGGCTTGCTTTGGAAACCTCCCTTCTCAGCTGTCACTCATCATTCCTGGCCTTGCTCTGCCCTGAGATAGGTTATACTGGCTCTCTCCAGTAGAAGTCTCCCAAATTTTCATGATACAATTGTTTGTGTGTTATTATAGTACAACAGTTTGCGAAGTGTATCACAGCATTTTACTGTTTTAATCCAAAGTGCCTCTAGCAGTGCTGCTATGAATTATACTCACTGGTAGAGGTGTGAAAAGTTTCCACTTCACTGCCTCTTGGGTCAGCCAGCTACAGCTTTGTGAACAAGCTGCAGGTTAGGAACTGGTTCTAAATGACAAGTGAATAATCTGCACTGAAGTTCACTGTTAAACTTGTTAGTCAGTGGAATGCTCCATCTCATCAGATGTATGGGAGCAGACGGAAGTGGGGGAAGAAGACTATCTCTTTCTGTGACAATTAACAAACTCAAGTATATCTTGAATCTTTGGCCAAATATGCCTAAGTGCCAGAATGCTATTCTGAAGGATATCTACTAGTTTTAGTGGTTAGAGAACTCTTAGTTCCTCATTTGATTAATGGAATTACTGTACTAAAAGCAGAATAAGATTTTGTCAGCTTTGTGAAGGTGCGCCGAGTTGTAAATCTGTCTATATATATTTTATTCTAATATGGCGTGGTTGAAGATTTTATATCTTGTGTCTGGGAGGATTGCTTAGAGAAGGAGTGTTCTATGAATTAGTAGATCTCAATACTTTTAGGAAAACTTGGATGTGCACACAGAAATTCCCTTCATTGACATGTGCAAGACACAAAGAGGTGCTGGAGTATGTCTTTTTCTTAAACATTTCCCAAAAGATGGCAGTGAAAAGAAAAATCCTGATTATAGAACTGTTCTTGATAATGACAGGGACTGATTGTTGCAGGTGTTGCAGGGAAGATAATCTGTCTTCTTCTTAGTTTAAGTGTTATGTAAAACAGTACAGCTGTCTGCAGTTGTAATATTCATGTAAGCTGGACTTCTCAGCCTGAGGTACACTTGGTGCCAAACCTAAGGACAGAAGGGAACAGTGGCCAGAAGCTGCTTTTGGGTTTCCCTTGATCCTGAGGCCGTAACAAGTCCTGTTTCAGTTGCTGGTGCCCCTTGAGGTCTGGCCTGCCCTGCGTGGCCTATGAGCCACTCACAACAGCCTGCTGTGGTGTGATGTCCTGCCATGCCATGGCCATTGTTGCCAGGTCTTCATGTTGGGGATGAAAAGGCTGTACTGTGTCATGGGTGGACAGAACACAGCCACAGCTTTGGAAAAGGCAGGTGTGTGTCTCTGCTAATGCCTGGTCTGGCCAGTGCTCTGCTGTGGGACATTTTGGGAGGTGAGGGCTCCTGGCAGCTCTAGGGTGCCTGAGGCAGGCAGGAGGGATGGCTCTTTGGAAAGAGGTAAGGTTTAGCCTTTTTATTATCAGGATGAAGCTGGACCTTCTCTGAGGTGTAGAACTTTCCAGCTCTTTTTAGCACTGTACACATACTGATTAAATTTAAATGCTTTACAGTGAACCACTACAGAGAGCTATTAACCCCTATCAAGGAATCAAGATCATGAAATCTCATTAAGAAAGAGAGCCCAATTCTGGGTGCACAGGTATTTGGTTGCAGTTTTTCAGTTATAAAGAAATTTTATTTCCTGTGCCCCTCTGTAGAGATCATACTCCTCCAGCCTTTGCAATCCAGGCAGTGGTTACTTTAACAGTCCAGCGAGTTCTTGCACTACAAAGCAAGAAATCTGTGCGGGACTCTTGAAGTACTTGGTCTGATCTTAATTTGCAATAATTTATTGTTCTCTGTGACTCCTGTTGCAATCCTGTGGCCTTATGCATTGCCTTCTTGCCAGAAAATTTGCCTGATTGCCTCTGTCTGAAACTGGCACAGCACAGCATTTCTGTTCCTTTTCTCACTTTGATGGCGTACAAAATGTGTTTTCTTGGCTCTTGCCCTCATGCTGTTTCATTGCTTCTTTTTTTTTAAATAAAAGCAAAAGGCTTTGGAGGCTTTATTTTGGAGATGAATTGTTACCATTTTACAATATTTCCGTTCACTGTGCTTTGATGGGCCTGTCAAGAGAAAGAGCAGCTTCTCTCTCCCTTATTTTTATTTGCTGTGCTCTGACTCTGCCACTTCCCAGAACCCAAAGTCCCAGTCCAAGGGAGATATGAAAACAGTAACAAATGTCTGTAAAATATTTTTCTTGAAAAAACTTCCTCTCAGACAATTTTTTTTGGAAGGTTATTTGCCATTAAAAAAATTCCTGCCCTTTGCATACTTTTCCTACCTTTGCTCAAACAGTGGAAGAAATAATCTTGCCTTAGAAGGTTAAACATACTAGACTACTCCACCCAGAGAAAAATCAGGAGCATGCTTTAAAATTATTTAGCAGTAATTATTTTCCCATTTTATTATCAAATATTGCAGGTATCATCATATTTGTTAGGATGTGGTAATCATGACCTGACACTCCACTCAAAAAATTGAGCTGATCTTTGCTTACAAATGTATTTCCTAAATGGATAATTTATTTTACTTTTTATACTACTTTCCTTGATAAAAACTAAGATGACAATAACTACAACTGAACACTCACGTGGTTGAAACGGTTTCAAAACCGGGCTTGTAATTTTCATGAAAGACCCTTTGTGCTCTGGGTCACACCTCTGGGCAGACATGAAGGTGGAAGTTGTTAGATGGTAGGCAGTGAATCTACCAATGTAGGTCTCTTCATCATCTGGCACTTGCATAAAAATCATCACTGAAAATCACCGAGAACTCCTCCACGCTACCGCCATGGCTGAACCACGCACACACATCCCTGTGTCATGCAGGGACAGATCTGTTCCTAAAGACCTTCTGTCTTTTCCTCTTGTGCAGCAGGTAAGAAATGCATCTTACTCAAGTCTGCTTCAGCACAAAAGCACACATCAATGGAAGGGCAAAGAGACAAAGCTTGAAGTCGTTATTTGTTAACAAGTGTTACCTTTACAGGCCTACACAGGTACCACCCACTTCTCACTCTGCAAGGGCAGAAATAAGGGTAGCAGGACACAACCTAAAAAACTTTCAACCTGAGTTGTGAAATGTTTGATTCAGTGAATACTTCCAGCAAGAGTTTGCCACGCCTCTCAAAAGCACAGCAAAGAAAAAGAACAACTTCTGAAGTGTGCACACACACACGAAAGGCCCTCCCCATCCCACTCACACACACTTATCCTGGATCCATGAAAATATCATTTGAACTCCAAAAATGTCATGAGAGGGAATTAATTTCCTATATGCAATCCAATGTGCTATGGATTAAAGGACTTGAAATCGCACATCTGTCACCTTGGAACAACCCAACCGAGGCCAAAGGAAAGCAAAGCCAAATCCTGAGGAGCAAATACTATCAGTCACTCACTTAAATCTCTCAACTCTACTCAAGGAAAACAACCTGAAATGTTCAGTGCAGCCATTTGGACCCGTGATGACTGAAACTAGCAAATACACAGGCTGGAAAGCTGGTCAGTGCTCAGCTCTGGGGACTAATAGTTATGAAGTATCTGCAGTGGGAGCTGGCACTTGCATTTCATCCGTGCTGTAGCCAGGATGAAGGGATAGGCTGACAAACGTGCAGCCACCCAGCCGCTCAACTGGATCAAAGGTGGACACCAGCCTCTCTTCAGCTTCCTGCAGCTCTACGAGGTAGAGCTGGGGCTGGAAGCACAGGAGAATACAGGATTGGCAGGGGAAATTAAAGCACTTCAATCCACAACTGAAATCCAAGCCCCTGATCAGGGCTTGAGAAGCTGATGCCTGAGCTGTTAGACCACTGAAATCCTCCTCAAAGGTACCTTGGTCCCAGCGTACAAGCCTTTCTTAGTGCTGGGTGTGGACTTGAGCCTCCCTTTACCTGTGGACACTTCCCAGGTTTTCAGACAAAGTCTCTCATTGCTTTCCCTCCCTGCTGTGGCTTCTTGGGTCTGCTGTGACCTGTGCCAGCTCTCACACACCTCTTGGGAGCTAAAACCTGTAGCCTGATGGCTCAGGCATGACCAGGAGGGAGGGAATGCAAACCTCAGAATCACCTTTTGCTAAAGGAAGATTTGGACTCATGTTCCTCAGCTCAAGTAAGACTGTGCTTGAGCTGCTGATGGTTGCTTGGAGTTTGAAAGAAAAATCTGGCACCTGCTTTCCAAAGAGGATTGTGAGCTGTGAGCTATGAGCCGAAAGTGGAGGGACTTGTGCCTGTGTACTTCATTCACCAGAAGGCACTTAAACCCAGGAGAGAGCTGGGATTTAGGATGAACTGCAATCTTCAGCCTTCCCTATTTGGCTGGCTTAGGCAACTCCCCAAACAGAGGCTTTTGTGAATCCCCCCTCCGAGGCACTTAACTCCACTTACACACATGCATGGAGTACCGGCCTCTAATTCAGGCATGTGGACTCCATTATGGAGCCAGATGCAAACATCCCCTCATGGATTAGGATCTGAAAGGTTCTATATCCTGTACTGTCAATCAGCTAGGGCCTTCATTCCCTGCCCCATCCTCCTCTTTTTGTTTCAAAATCTAGACTTTTTAAAAGCAGATAAGCATTCGTAAAAATTATTCTTGTATCTGTGCAAAGACATATTTAAGGCATGTGCTAGATATTCCCAGGATGATGTAGTTATATCAACAATGACTAATTCCACAAAATTTGGCATTAGTAAAAGCAATGCACTTAAATTATGTCATATCCTTCCCTGGAAACTTTGTCCACCAGATTCTCATTGTTGAACATCAGAACCAAAGTTTTATGGCTACCCACAGGCCTTGGCTCAACCAAATTCAAAAATAAATCCACTAGGCTGATATTTCTCTAGCAAGCCAAATGGAGTTATGTTTCATAGCAGGACGGCTATCAGCAGTGCTTAAAATTATTTTCAATTGTGCGTTGTGTGACTCTGAGATGGAGCACCTACATTAATTCCAAGTTAATTTTGCCTTTGGTCAAAAAACATGCTCAGATTTTCAAATGTTAGCAGAAAACGTGTTATTGACAGAAATGCTTTGTGGAAGGTTTAACTATCCTAATGAAAGAGATATTCTAGAGTATATAATTATACCCCACAGGATCAGAGTGAGAGGGTTTTTTTCTTAGGTTTGAGCAGTATTGCTTGAAAATTGTTGCAGATTTCTCAGTAAATTAAATAGCAAGGCTGATTAGATCCTGCAGGAATGAGCTCCTTAGAGAACTGTACTCACAATTTGTATTAGTAAAGTCACCCAGGGGCTCGTGTTTTCAAAGATGTGTTTGCAGCTTTGGGAGACACTTAGACAAGTGCCAGCACTGGATGCCAGGTGCAATTTGGGCTGTTTAGAGCAGGAGCACTTTGCTGCTAAAACAACACTAAACGACACAGTACTTGTGGCTGAGCAGCAGCCAAACCAGCAGCCCTGCTGAGCAAGGTGCTGGGGGAGTGCTGGGACAGCCCAAGAAATCAAACCCCCAAGTCAGCTTTGCTGGTGTTTCTGCATCTATATGAGTAGCTTGTGGTGACATAACTGTTCCATTTGAGGGGACCCCAGAGCACAGCAGCTTCATGGCAGGCAAAGGAAGAAACACCTGAAGGAGAGATGGGTCTGGAATGGATGGGAATGTGTGAAGGAATTAACCAAACTACCAGAGATTTAACAGGTCTCTGCTTGGAACTGAGAGGTAATCCCATTTCTTCCACCATCACTGATTTAAGCTTTAATAATAAATCAGCAGTGGTTGTACTGGACAAAAATCTGAAAGATTTTATAATCTCTGGGAGTATATGGCATCCATGTTTGCTCTTTCATTAGATACTGTTCTCATATAGCTTTTTGAAATTAACATGCAGAGAAGGGAAGTAAGGCAGACTTACAAAGAGTTTTCATCTCTTCTTTTAAGAGACAGAGGGCAGAATGTACCAATTGCTGCCACACGACAATGTCATTGCCTTTAAATGGATTAGTTTCAAATACTATCTATAGAAATAAATTATCATCATTTTTTTTCAACTAAAAGGTAGTGCCAGTAATCAAAATCACTAAGAAATTGAAAAAACCTCCCTCAATTTGCTATATTTAATTTTTTATCAGTTTGGGGGTTTTTGTCTATTCAGGTTCTAGACTGGATTATCTCCTAATATGTGTCCAAATCTCATAAATCACCTTTGAGAACTGCTGTTAAATTCTACTCCTGCTTCTCCTATTCCTGAAGTCCTTCTTACTTCTCTCCTCTCTATGACTAATAGCTATATCTATATAGCTGTTTTGTCTTTTCTTGTGCTTAACATTTATTCCCCAAATCAGTCTCTTACAGTGGCCTATTGAAAATTGTTTACTTTCTCTGGGTACTGTAATAAAGATTACATGCTATTATGTCTTTGGCTTGGAATGAAGTCCTCATCTTGATTAAACGTGACACCTGAAATGAACTTGTGTTCAGAGACTAAGCCATGACAAGTTATGCAGAGGAAGGGGAGAGATTTGTGTTTTCCTGCACTTGCAGTCATCAGTGTTTTGTGACCATACAACACTGCTGTGGCATTCATAGCCCAGTGATAACTGTTATGGAAGAGAAGACAAACCTACTTATTTTTCATTTGGAAATGCAAAATTATTAACGCAATATTGTTGAAGAATTTCCTGGCTAGTTTTCCCTTGTCTGCCTCAGGCAAAAAATGATTGCTGAAGTTTAATACTTTATGAAATCTCCTGACTATGAAGGTCTAGTAATTCTCCTTGGGATGATCTGTGACACAGATAAAATGCAGAAATCTGAACAGGCATGATGGAAAACTACATGCAGTGGAGACTGTAACTTTGAGAAAGTTATGTCCCACAAGTTCCTGTGCATTGATTACACTGGTAAATACCTATTTTGTAAAGTAAAAAGTATATTTCCAATAGTTCAGTAATTTGGGACACTACATGATCTGGAATAGATTTTTCTCAAATAATTCAATTAATTACTTCCATGTAACAATTAGCAACATTAGAAGCCTGTGAAATTCAGGAGTTGGAGAACTGGGCACTTGTGCAGACAGGCAGTTTGACATATGTAGATAAGCCCATTAATTTCAATGAGAAGTGTAACCTGTATAAAATTTGCTAGTTGTTAAATATTTTTAAATTAATCTCAGCTTATGCATATCCAGACAGATGTCCATGCAGTAAACTGTAGCCTGTTTTTCCTAATCAAGCAAAACTACAATGAGAATTTTGCTCAATTAAGACTTGAATAATTTGGCTGACTTTTACTCAGTTCTTGGCAGTAGAAAAAAACTTGGTCTTTCCAACAGTAAGTGCCAGTGCAAAATATTTTAGCAAGGAACAAATGTCAGTTTAGATCTATGAAATTACCATTTTCAGGCAGTAAAATTAGAATCACTCTGGTTTGTATTAACTTAAAAATACCCAAACCCTGGCCAGCTATTGTGCAGCTAAGTAAACAGGTATCCACTACTGGCCCAGATTCTGTTCTCAGTTATAGAAGCATTTTGACTGCAGTGGAGGTAATTCCCATTTATCAGCAGAAAAACCAATATCACTGAGTCCTAACTTTTGCATGTGCTTAATTTACTGATATTGGTATTCTGCTGTAGAAATATCAGAATGGTTAAATGTCTCTGGTTTGAAGTGGACAACAGTGATTGGTACTGAGTACATTTTACTGCAACTTATCCTGCTAGTTGTGACATTTAATGGGATGTCCCAGATGAACAGCTTCACTAGCCTAGCCCCTCTGAGCTAAAAGGAAATTTTCCAAAGATGGAAGAGTTGGAAGATAAGTGGGAGTGTTGCTTTCCTTTAATTATTTTCTTTTAAGGAAATGTTTTTCTTATCATTCTTTTCATCTATTCAAAACTATCCCAAAGTCTTCCTGGAAAATGGGCTGGAAATGTCATGAGAACAGACATTATTTCATATATCCGATTTTTTTTTTTCAACTGGCGACAAAGATCCCATTTAATTAAATGAAAGCAGACTTTGGATGTCTCTGTTGATGTACAGACCTACAGGCAGTAGGAGAATGAGGAAAGAACCTGTAATGTAAGCCTATCACATTAAAAATACATACTTATGTTCAGACTTGACTGTTGTTTTACAAGGAACTCCCAAGAAAACATGCATGTGGATCCCATTTCCTGCAGAAGTTTTCTTTAAACACTCATGAAATCAACATATCATACTTCAAAGATTTCTTCATGTAGCTGAAAGTCGGGCTGTAAATGTTCTACTCAAATCCTTCACCATGGGTTAGCTGATGCCACCAGCAAACCCACTTCACACCTGTGGAAAAGGCTACTCCTCCTTGGCCTGCTTGGGAGCTCTGCAGGCCAAGTGTCAGTGCTGCAATCAGGTCTGTACATCTGCTACATTATTTGTGTGCTGAAGTTTCTCTTCCCATTGTGATGAAGAAATAATTGAATTCTAGCAGTTACATGTGAAGCTCATTGAATTTTATTCTCTAACAAAAGCATCATTTTGTCAATGGGGAGGGGAAAAAAAAGTTTAAATGTAAATGGCTACATATGGTTTTGGTACTTAAATCCATTTAATTACACCATTATTTTGCCAAACAACATGACACGGACAAGTTAGATGTTAGCCTGTTTTATAATTGAACCAAAGTGATCATGCATATTTGTGTGCTGGCTACAGAACTACGTTTGATCTTTGTCCAAGCACAGAAAATCAGTGCAAAAAAAGCATGGGAGGATCCAGGGCTTCCAAATATATTAAATTCATTACTAAGATGCTTTAAACTTACTCACAGTTCAGCCTTCTCCACTCTTGGTGATGATGCCTCACTGACTAAAAGTAATAATCGTAAATTGAATTGTCTTGCAAAGAAATGCAATGGTGCAATTGTAATTTTAACATAGATGCTTCTCAAGAAAAACCATGTTTAAATGTTACCACATTTTAAAATGCACTTCTATGACCTTGTTCAGCTGTGTGCTGCCAAAGGATGCACATTGTAAATGAATTGAAGTGTAAGTGTGCAGAAAAGCCAATGCTTTTTACTGCAGATAAAACACAGCCTCCCACAGTTGTTATCTCTGAATGTGGGGCTGGTGCTCTGATTCAGAATGGTGAAACAGGCACATGCTGAATGTTTACTATTCTCATAAGGTATTCTTTCTTCCTACAGTGATGGAGGGGAGTGGGTTAGAAAATGATAATTGTGAAAGACTGTTCCCATCTCCTATGAGAACATGCTGCCCCAAGAATACTTAGGAAATACTGGCATACACTTTTTCCAAATGAATTTACTGTAACTGTGGCAGTGAGTGGCAGTAAGCTCTTTTATGCACTGCATTGTTTCCCCCAGTTTCCAGTCCCTGCAGTTGACTGTTTACAGGTGTCTCTGAACCTCTGACTTCAAATAAAGCCACACAGAGACCACAAGTCAGTCTCAATGAGCAGACACATTTCTCCACCTTCTCTTCAGGGCTGTGAGATGCAAGAGTTGTTTCCTGAAAATGTTTCCTGACATTTGTCAAGAAGATGACAGGTCTTACTGGAAGGAAACTTTACAACAACTGACACTTTGTGAGGGAGGAGTGAAGTTCAGACCTTGATGCTCATCTCTGAGTAATTTAAAAGAATCCTCTACTGCATCAATGGCATTGTCCATGTGTGGATACATGGCTGAACCATGTTTGTAGCTAGTTCATCTGACAAACAGGAGGGCAGCCCTCCTTACTGCCAGCTTTCCAGGATGGCATACACTGAGACTGCAGAAGTCCTGGGGAATACGAGGTGAAGAGGGTGAAGAAGCACTGACCAAAAATCACACTGACCTTCTCCAGAGCAGTACATTAAAAAGAGAAAACAGTGTAATATGGTCTGGAATATTTTTTTTTTAATCATGTAAGTCCTTTTCATGCTGTAAACAGCCCAGTTTGCTGAAGGAAGACAAGACAAAGGAGGGCATGATTTGGGTAAAATGCATAGGGAGGCCATGTCTTGGGCATGCATTGATCTCCTGCCACAGGCTGTTTCCAGGGCTCTGGCTGGGTGGGGGAGGGATGCTGCAGTCCTTGTGTCTTCATCTATGCAGTTTCTGGTTCCTCCACCTTCTCTCAGGGTGGCAAAGCAAGCCAGCCCGGGGATGCTGTCCCAGAGGATTAATCCTTTGCTCCAGGGGGCTGGGGGAAGGACTCCTACCACCATCAGTGGTCCCACTCTCAAGCTCAGCAGCTCAGGCTGTGACCTGCTTCTGGAGGTAACCTTTTATGATTTACAGACTAGGTAGTGCTAATGAGCAAAAAGAGAGCTGAAATAGATTATGAAAATGAACCTCTGAAAGCAGTGGGAAGGATAGTACTTGCACAGTTCTGCAAAGGAAATAGTGTTATTCCTAAGGAAAGGGTACTATTTCTACAGCTATAATCCAAGACATTTTCCTCTTCAGCACCAAATCTGCACTCTGGGATTCATCTTGGCTTAATGCAAACACTGCACAGGGCAGTTCAGGGATGGTCAGCTCTTACGAGCAATTGCAGCTTTGTAAGCTTTGGGGTTTTATTAGATTCCCTGCTGCAGAAGTTTGGTAGACAGAAGGGATTCAGCATTTAAAACCCATCTTGTATAATTTTTCTAATCCCAGATACAGTCACCCTAACTAATTTGTGGCAGTAACAAAGGAGAATTAGATATCTTTGTAAACTTGTAACCATGATAAAAAGTGTTTGGTTTGTTGGTTTTTTTTTTTTTTTTTTTTTTTTTTAATTTATAAAGTATATTTATAAAATGAAGCACACTGAGTGCCAGATGGTGTAGCATCAAAAGATCAAATGTTTCGTATCGATGTATATGTTTAATACCGGTATATACGGTATATAACTTATACGATGTATAAGTTAAATACCGGCAGGTGCAACAGCCAGTTCCACAGTGTCTGTTGGAGCAATTTTTGATCAGGGTGGAAACTGCTTTGGGTTTTGGGCAGTCCTCGGGAGCAGACACGTCTCGGTACTGGAGCTGCCCTGCAGGTGGCGTGAGGCACCCGCTCATCACAGACACAGGCCCAACACTCCTCTTGCGTTTCAGAGGAGAAAAGCAAAATAATAAAAACATGCTCACATAACTGTCATTTATACAGGTGCCGTGTTGGCTGCTGCACGGCTGTGTTACACCGCCTTCACTGTTGTGAAAAATGAAAGATTTCTTTTTTCTGGTAAAGGTAAAATCATATTTTAAGACACGGTTTTTCCCCTGTGCCTTTGAATGAAGAGAGTCTGCCTTTCTTTCAGGTACTTTGATCACCTACAGAGAGCTCATTACGAGCTCAGTTCCTTGTGTTGGCCAGGACAAATACTCTATAAACTAAGTATATACCTTTCCTTTTAGTAGTTTCTGGCTTCCTGTCTTTTAGACTGTGTTTTACTTTTTAGACTCTCTCTCATTTGTCAAAAGGCTTTGTTTTCTACTATCATGGAAGCGTAGCATGTTGGAATGTGTTTTGTTCTGAGCACAGCAAAATCTGCAGATTTTTCTGCTGGTGAGTAGAAAATGGTAAGCATCAGCCCTTTGATCTTAACCATTCTATATTTAGGGAAAAAAGGGAACAGAGTTTGAGTGTGTCTGCAGTTCCTATGCATTCTAACTCCCATTTAGGGGTCATATCCATTCCTGGCTTAGTTTAATCACAGTGTGAAATGGTGTTTTTATTCCACATCTGGCCATGGTAGGAGGAGGTAACATCTACATTCAGGCATCCTTCCTGCTCCATTCAGCACTACTGAATCTCCGAGAAAAATCATCCATATCTAGGTAAAAAGTGAGGGGAGAGAGGAAATTAAAAGGAGAGGGAAGCCAAAGGAGGACTGTCTGGTGAGACCTTAAATCTTCAGCTCTTCACAACCACTGTTACCTGTGCAGGTAACTAAACTCCTAAGCCAGGTATAAAGGACCTCAGCTTTTAGATACAGTAGAGAAATTTGTATCTCAAGGTACAAAAATATGTGTCTCAAGAAGGACATGGAGGAATAAGCTGCACAGCAACTGGAATGGGAATTCTGCCTGAGCCTGAAGGACAAGGTGTGCAAAGTATGTGAGAACCTGAGACTGGAAACAGATCCCTCATGACATTGTCAGGTATGCCTGTGGGAAGAGCAGGGAAAACCCCACCAGGCATTTTCAGCACCTGTAGACACAACGTGGGCTTGAGTGTTTGGCACTCACAGTGTGCACAACAATCTCCTCAGGTATGATCATGCTGAGATATGCCAGAGGTTGTGGAGTTAGGAATACAAAGAAAAAGCTTACTTGGAAGATTAAAAGGATACACTGCAAAAAATTCAGCCAACACTTGGCTCACCCACTGTCCTATTTTTACTATTTAATCCCGATCACACTCCTAAGATGTCTCTGAATATTCTGAGTCCATGAGAGATGCACCCAAAGACAAGATTAATACTGAGATTTTTTTTTTCCAGAGCAGAGTCCTGAATACAAGTAGTGATTTCACAAAAAGCAGTGGTTGCAGGGACTTCTGAGGTACATAGGTAATATAACTCTTCTTTAGATTTCTGAGGTTACATACCTCCAGGAAAACAATTTCCACTTGGTATATATTTAATTGAGTTTGGGAAATAAAAATGTCATTGTCAGTATTTCACAAGCCAGAGCTAAACCTTTCCTAAAGGAGATGTTAATAATATCCAGAAGAGGGAATGAACTCACTGCAGGCAAAAATTATAATATAATAATAAAGAGTCAGACTCCTCCAAGTCTCATTTGGTTCAACTGCAGATTGCAGGAGATTTCTCGTAAAAGTATTTGATGTATTTTAGTGTGGCTCTACAATGGTTGGAAAAAAACCCAAACATATCCTGTTGAGAGTTAACATATTATATAACTCTTCCGCATCATGCTAATTTTTTAGCAGAAAAACTGCAGGGCAGTGGGCTTAGCTGAGCTGGGTAAGCTTTTAGCTTACCAAACATCACATCAAAAGTTGAGACTGAGTAAGTGTTAAAGTTTTGTTAGGATGGCGTGTCCTAAAATAATTGTAGAATGCCAAAGACAGAGCTTCCCGTGTTCCTTCAGGCTGAGCAGGGATGCCAAGTATACAGAATTGGAAGCTGTCTATCAGGGTTTTTTTTATTTGCTTGATATTGAGCAGACAGCAGAGACAAAATACCAAAAATGCTTGAAATCCTTATGACCTTTCACTGCAAACTGTGAACTTTGTCCGCTAAACTCAAATTTCTATTTACACTGTCAGCAGAGGCTCCATGCTATTGCCTTTTCTTTGTCTGTTCAGTTTGTCATTTATCAAGGGACAGCTTCACAAACACTGCACAGGAGGGGGGACCTGAGCACATACCAGACCTTTTGCACATTCAAAATACTTAGTCTCCCTTCTGTGGATTGCTTAAAAATGGCTGTAATGCAAGCAAAGTAGCATTAAATATGCTGATTGCACCCAAAGGAAATATTCTATAGAAAGTCTTAGCTTTGCCATCAGCTGGCATAGCTCACATTCCCAAGCTGTGTCCTGAATCCTTGCTGCTGCACAGCTGACTCCATTTACACCATGTTCCATTAATACAGGAATACCCAGGTGACTGCTGAATAAATGGTCCAAAAATACATTCAGTAAAGAAGTGCATCACCTTCTTAAATGAAATATCCCTGATTTCAGCCTTGTGCTTCAACATTCATCCCCCCGTGTAAATGAGGAGCTAGACTGTTGCAGAGAACAAGTGCAGGGGAGATCTCAGACGTACAGAGTAGAAATTGTGAGAGTGAGTAGAAGGAGTAGAAAAGTGAGGGTGACTGAACTGGCATTGGTTGCCCTGGAGCTTGTGGAGTCTCATTGTTGGAAATAATTCAAAAGCTTTCTGGACATGGTCCTGGAAAACCAGCCTAGCTGTCCCTGCTTGAGCCAGGGGGGTTGGACAAGGTGACTTGCAGAGGTGCCTTTAAACCTCAGCCATTCTGTGATGGAGAAATTGTTTCTATGGAAGTCTACTGTGAACTGTAATATTTGTTGCTATTTGCCTAACTTTGCCAATTAAAACAGGACAGCCTTAATCAGTTATTTAAATAAACCAGACAGCTACATAAAACTCCTTTGAAACTAAATATAAGGTTGAATTATATAACAAATGTTTTAGCTGAACTCTTAGTATTAGATGGGCAATTATTCTGACTGTATTTCAAATTTCATTTCACACTGTGGTAGCATTCCTTGAACTTTACAAGGCAAAGGCATTAATAGGGTTGTGTCTGACCTCTTTAGGGTCTAGAAAACTGTCTTAAAATATGACATTTCCTGAGAGACTTCTGCATAGAAAATACATTGGTGTTTCCAAAAGAAACTGAGTTCACAAGGAATCATTTCACTGATACATTATGTTAATGAGGCTTTTGAAAGAAGACTTTTCACTTCGTGTTACTTTTCCCTGAATGTGAAAGCTATGGAAAATATGTGGAAAACCTTCACAAAGTGATGATGGCAGCTGTATGCTCTGTATGTTACTGTTAATGAGCTAGCTGTTAATAAACCATATGTTTTAGCATATGAACAGAAGGATTTATGCATAATGCAAAACCCGTAAGAATATTTATTGTGTAGTATAACTGTTTCCTAAATCAGAGAGGCACATTGTTCCAGTCTTCCACAAACTTCCTGTTATCAGTATAAAAATCTGCTGCCTACTGGCTTCAAGTTCTTTTGATGTGAGTTGGTCTGGGGAGTAGGGGGGCTCGGAAGCAGAGAATTTAATGAGCAGCGGGTTCCTCGGATCTCTGCTCTGCACAGCCTGGGATCATAAACTTGTCATCATGGTTACTAACAGCAAGCAGGAGGTATCTATACAATATCCCCAATTCTAAACATTTGTGGAGGCAACTTCATCCTGTTCTTTTTATGTGTTCCTCTGTACTGGAGCTTTTTGTGTCAATTATCGCTACTAAAGCCCTAAACAAGCCCCTCTTCTTCAAAACACAGACAAAAGCAACCATTGGATTTATTCACAGTAATGCTTGGATTAGTTAAAGAAACCACATTCACCAACAGGAAAAGTAAATTTCTAAGCTATTGAATAACACTGCTATGTTTGGAAAAGATTTTTCTTTTGTAATTCTCCTTTAATTTCCTCCCATCCCTAGCTGCTGTGAGGAGTCTGAAGCTAGGTTTTCATGAGCGAGTGAAGGAGTCCAGCAACTGACTCCGATTTAAAATAAATGGTCCTGGAAATGTAAGGTAACATTTCCATAAATACTTGAGTAATTTGAGGTTTAGATTCCACTAAAAGTCATCCATTATTTCCAGCTCCCCAAGTCAGACAGGGAAAAGGCAGACCAGTAAACTAATCTTTACTATCAGATAAGCAGGGATTGAATGGAGGCACATAAAGCACAAGAAGATGAGGAGGAAACTGTGGACAGGGGAGATGCCTATGTTCAAGAAGTTTATACACTGACAGGCATAAAAGGCAGTTCAACAGGAAAAAGGATAGACAGAAAAAAAATTCCAACTATATAAACTGAAACATTACTTTCAGTCGCTTAGGTTTGCTTTGAATTTTGAGATACAACCTCAGTAAATCCACATAAAATTGTATAACTTAATCACCTGACTCAGTGCCTCTGAAATCAGCACAGTTTTTTTCATTCTGCTTCCTGATCAGATTAGAAAGTTTCTGAAGTTAAACTGTACATTCTGGTAACCTTTCTGAATAGTTTTGCTTTCTTCATTTCAGTTTTGTTTTTCAAATTAAAAATATTATTAAAATACCACTTTTGGGTGGGTGGTGACTACCATGACACTGTGTAGAAAACCAAAGCAATTTGAAGCAAGCTAGACATTCTAAGTACATTTTTAAAATACCTTATTGCTTAAATAAAATAAATCCCTTAGTCTAGCAATTACTTTCAGATGTTTGATTGTTTATTTTTAAAGAACTGTCATGTCAACCATTTAGAACTGACAAGAACTATTTTCATATCTTCATAAGGTTTCTTTAACGTCTGCTCCCCTCCTTATGTTGGGGACTACATACTCATCTTCATTGTCTCTTGTATTTATCGTAATTTTGCTGTATTTTATTTTATTATTGGATGAAAAACTTAGCAGAGCTGTTTGTGGCAAGATTTAGTTACAGGAAACCCAACAGCTAAGCCCCAGTTTCAGCTGAGACAATTAGACTGTTGATTTTGGTAGCAGCTCAGGACTTCTATTTGACCCAAATGCCTTTCATGTCTATCTGCCAGTTGATGCTCAAGTCTGAAAATTTTCTGTATTCTTGCTACAGATAGAGGGCTTTGTTTCCTTTTCATCTGAGGTATATTTCTATCCAGATCTGAATGTTTTGCTGAAATTCTTCTCCATTCACTGGAACAGATTAAAAGAAAAAAGGAAATAACAATATTTTCCAGAACTTTCAACCTCTTTTAAAGTTTGTTTTCCCCTTAATTCTCTGGTTCTTGATATCTGTGAATTGTTGAGGACAGTGTTTTTCTGAAAGCAATTTTGACAGTCATGAAAAGTAGTGGGTGCTAATTTGTAATGCTTAGCTTAACTCTTGCTTGTTTCTATCTAGCAGCTATATTTAACATATTACTGTTTCACCTGTTGTAATAAAGGACTCTAAAACACTGAAAACTCAATACTTTTAAAAAAGTGATCTATATTATGTAACACCAGAAGATATTTATTGAAAGGTTTGAAGAAATTGCTAATGAACAGAGCAGCGTTGTTATACAGTCTTTTCATCAACTACTACAGAAACTTCACAGCTAAACTATCCAAGTCCACTGCCATTCTTGGATGGATGCTTTCTTAAGTGGATGCGCTCTAAAACTTTATGGATGCTCCAGGAGAATGCAAGTGCTGAGAAGTGTTTTATTCTATGTCAGTAGTTTGTGGGCTAGAGTCTTGAGCTTTTTTTTTCTCCTCTTTTTGTTTCTTCTTTTTTTTTCTTGTTAGACTTTTCTAGCACCTGATGTAGGGTGAAAACTGATCAGCTGATGCGGGATGAAAACAGTTACCAGGGACAGCTCCAGCCATGGAGTGGCAGGAGATCCTAAAATCCTGTTATTGCACCAGTCCACCCTACTGGGTTCATAGTTCAGTGCTCCCCAGTGAGTACCCCTCCAGTGGGTTCCCAGAGCGAGATCTTTGCCAGGGCTGGTGCTCCAGAGCCACATTGTGGAGTCACTTTTGTGTGAGTCTGCTGGTTTTCCATCTTGGACAGATCATGTGTGACTTCCCAGCAAGCAAGAAATGCTATTGAATGTGGCACTCACCCTCCTTAAAACATGTCCGGGAAGTCTGAGGGATTTACATGATTGATTCTTACCATGTGGATTCTTTTAATTAATTAGCTTTCTAGAAACCAAAACAGAGTGCAGGACACTACTGCAATGCAACTTGTTAAGCAATAATGCGTTTTTTTCTTCCAAAAGTCACACTTGATAACAAACAATACTCATAGGCATAAGATGACTGTGGACAGTATGAGCTAATGTCTCGTTGTCAGAAAGTTTTCCATTAAGGCTCAGAATGATGTTTAACATATTCTTCCCATTATTGAGCTAAACTAAACATTGTATTAAGTATGGATTTCTCAATGAATGTTAGTGCTGTTTACTTTAGCATGTACATACATCTGGAAGTGGACACATGCATATGCATTTTGGGGATCAGAAGCACATCAACAGCACAGTTCACTCTAGTCCCAGGATAAAATGTTTTTTGATGTTTCTTTCCTAATGAAACTGTCCTTACTCTTTTCCGACCATAAAAGTATATTTAAACCAAGCTTCTTTACAGAAACACAAAATACCAAAGTTACATGTTCTCTCCTATTAAGCAATGGAGAATGACTGAAAGGGTAGATTTCTTTATCTGTGATAAAAAGTGCCACTGAGAACGATCACCAAAATTTATGGACCATATAATTTTCCACTCAAAATTCAAAAGCTTTGGTGTATAGCAAACACTTGAATAACTTATCAAATCCTGTGTAAGTGATGGCTTTAAGACAACTTCAGTTTTAAGCCTTTGTGCTTTGTTTTTGGCATTACATAGAACTCACTTAGGATTGCAAAGCTGAAGATACTTACATTGAGGTTTTGGGACAGGGCAGAAGATGGACAGGTTGGATGCTTTTCCCTCTAAGAGACACAGAATTCCTGATTGTGTTATTTTGTTGATTTTAGGCTGGTCCTAGGGGAAAAAGAAAGCTTGTAAGAAATGTATGAGCGCAGTATCTTTTTGCGCCCCCTCTGCCCCCGAAATATTAAGAACCATTAGTCAAAATTTTCAAACACAGTGGCTTAACCTAGTCTTTTAATTCCCTATTCCAGCTTCTCATTCAAGGTCTACTGTTCAGAAGTATGAAAATCTGGCAACACATTCACTTTGAGTAGCCTTTTTAGTTATTCAGTGCTTGTGAAAACTGATGTAGCAGCTTGAATATGGACCAAAAATCCTAGTGTTCGGTGTTTTTGTTGGCAATCCTGTAATAATTATGCTGTAAATCAAAATACGGGTTTGGATTTCAAAAGTGCCTCGAGCCTTGTTCCCACCCTTCTACAGAGACACTGCATAACTTTTTCAGATTACAAGGTATAAAATTATCAGTCTGAAATACAGATGAAAAACTTTACCTAATCTTATATTTCTCCATGTGGGTCATGCCCATGAAAATGTACATACAAACCCTTTCATGCAATGCATAAATAAAATCATTAGTTCCCAAGAGGCATTGTGCTTGGAAACTACCAAAGTCCCAAGCATTACTGAACTCATAACATGAGGATACCAACAAGGGGAGCCACAGACAATGCTAGTGTCCTATAGAAAATAAAACCTGGTTTTCTATTTCATATTCTGATCATTCTCACACAGCTGCTACCAAGTCCTATGTGCTTTGCCCAACACAAATCCCACTGCCATGACTGAGAAGAGTCTCTGTGATTTGTTGGGTTCAGCTGCCATGGAGTCATTTATGGTTCAGCTATGGATGGAGAATTCTGGCTGAGTGTGCTCCAGCTGGACTGAGCACGTGCTGGAGTGCTGTGCTGTATCAGAGCTGGGGAGAGTCCTGCACCTCTCTGCATAGCCCCTGCCCTCAGCTGCTGACCAGATACTGCACTTGCTGCTCAGCATCCATCCCACAGGGAGCCATGGGCTCCTGCAACCCAGCTCATGGAAAAGCAGGATGATCGTTCTTCATGTGCTGATTGGCTTTGTGGTTGAAAATTGGTCTAAGATTTTCCTTGCCTGTGTTTTTGCTCTCCAGAGCCACTGATTTCCCAGCAGTCAGAGTAACTCCAAGGAGCCAAACACACCCAAAGATATCTCTCCATTTACTTTTAGCATTTTATCAGCCAGGGCAAAATGCAAATTCAAGAGCAGTGGCTCCCAACCTCTGCAAGGCTGGTCCAGGGTACATTGTTGCCACCCAGCCCCTGAGTTTCTGATTGCTGGCTGGAATCTGTTTCTCCCTTCAGGTGACTCCTGCTGCCCACCAAGTCCCAGCACAGGCTCTGAGAGCTGCTGCATCATGGCAGCCAGGAAGGCACCTTCCTCTCAAAGTCCAAACCCCTTTCAGAAAGAAACTGGCTGCTTTTCAGGCCCTTTGTCTTAGACTATGGATTTAGATTAATCATGACAAAGCTTTTTGGCCTCTGGTATAAATTTTATTTTAAAAAATCTCTTTAATGATATTAGGCTAAGTTTTCTGGCAATACCAATCTGGTCTCTAATTGACGTTGCTTTGATAGATAATCAGTGTTGATTTTCTCCTGACCACATCCTTCTCTTGCAAGCAGATCCCTGATGTGTTTGTGGTGCAGTTTAGGAGATATGTGATCAGCTGGGGAACCAACAGGAGATAATGCCTGGGTACTGTGGATTATTTGCAATTGATTTCATTCAATTCATTGGACCTGTACAAGGAAATGTGTAATTGCTATCTTTCTGATAGGACTAAAGCCTTAAGGGCAGAACTGCCAATGTGTTATGCAGAACTTTGTTGCCATTTGCTTCCTAGTTTTCTGAAGAGTAGGTTTTCCTTGTTTATCCTGCCAATCAGGTTTTCTACTTCAAAGGATGAGGCAGTAATTCAGAACACATCTACCCTATCAGAACTTTTAGAGACACCTCTGTGCTCTGCAGTTCAGCTCGGGATACAAACTTCTCTGCAATTGCAGATATTTAGGTTTGAGACTTTGGCTTGGCCTCCTGAGTGACTGAGGGGAAGCCACCAAGTCAGAAGTAGCTTTGTATACTTAGCAAAACGGAGACCTGCCAGACTGAAGGGGATGGCAGCTACTTTGCCTGTGACTGAGGAGAGAGGGATTAGGCATTTCAGCCAAACAGCTCATTCCTGCCTCCTGTTTGTACCATCCATGCTGCTGTTACTGCCTTTGCGGGATTAGGGAGAGGGTAGAGGAGTGCCAGCACGTACCAGAGGGCCCCAGAACAGCAACAGCAGTCACATCTGTCCTTTTGTCTGCAGCAGGATTTCTCTGCCTTTCTGCCCTGCTCCTGGCCTAGTTCCTGTCCCTCCAAACCAGGACTGACCCCTCCCTGACAATCAAGAAAGAAAAGAAAAATGTGTAGACAATGATGTTGGAAACAATGGGAGTAAAGGGAAGGTCTCTGGGTGTCTTCCCTCCTGAGGAGGAGAGAAAGGAAGAAAAAGAAGGGGTCACAAGGAGGAGAAGCAGCTTCATGAGCAGAAAAAGTGCCCTGTCTCCTTTAAACTTCCCCACACAGAACCCACTCAATCCCCACCTTTCACTCTCACATCTTTCCCCATCCCACACCACCAGTTACCCCTGCCTGCCTGTCTGCTTCCAAGGATGCCCGGAGCTGGGAGTTTGGTTTTGCTCACAGTGTAACAAATAAAAAGATAAATTCCAGCTCCAGTAGATCACTCAACAGCCTCCCACTGATTTTTCTTAGGGGAACCCCTGGCCACTTTGAGATGCTTTCTTTAACATTCATCTAATATTATTATCCAGCTCTTTGTGTCCTGAGACCAATCACTTGATGTGCATTCTTCTGCTTCATTACTTTCAGAACTGAAAACCTGTCATGGTGTGATAATTTCTTTTAACTTAAAAATAATCTCTTGAAAGATTTCCTACTGATACAATCGCTGTCCTCCCTGTGTTATTCAGTCACATGCAGATCCTGATTTTATGACTATTTGGAGAAATTCCTAGGACAAGCCATGATGTTGAGCAACTTGAAGCAGCAAGAGTCTTTTTTTGCTATGGAGAAAATAACTCCCAAGAAGGTTTCCTGGAGAAGGAAGTGAGGGAGGGAATATGAGAGAGAGGAGAACGAGAGAAATCATTCCTAAGAGAACATTTAAGCATTGAATGTCCTGATTGATAGAGTTTCATTTCAATGCTCTGCTTTTAAGAATTGCTTTGTGCAAAATTGTATCTGAAAGGAGAGGAGAGAATTTATTTTCTGTGTACTAAATCTTCAAATATAGTGAGGTGGCTTGCAGTCTTCTCTCCTTTCCACTCTGCTACCTGCAGGTATTAACTGAGTGTGGAAAACAACATTTTTTGTTTGCAATTCGAGTGCAGAAAGACAAAAGCAGAAAGGCAGAAAATCACAAAATCACCGCATTCTCTCTCTTAGCTCAGAAACAGCATGATCCCTAGTTAATTTAAGTAGTCACAGAAATATAACTTCTATTTTAAGCAGGTATTTAAGTCCTGATGATTCAATATTCAGCCCAAATGCAAATGACTTTTGTGGAATGAGGCTTGCACTGAACTGGATCCACTTAGTAAAATATTTCAGTCTGTTATTTGAGGGAGAAAAGAAGAATCTGGTCAACTGTTGGAAATGCCTCTGTAGCAAAATCACTTCTGTACTGATTGATTGTTCTGTTTTCTAGGGAATTTTTAAGGGTTTTTCTGTGAGAAAGTACTACTATGGGAGAGAAGACTGATCTGGAGAAAAGTAACAAGAATGTACACACATAACTGCATTTTTTGAAAGTAGGATTTTCTACATAGGATTCCCTAAACTGTACCAGAAAACATTAACATCCTGGAACTGACATTTGCAATTTTGAATTCCAGCTTTCCAAGTATAATTAGTGTCATTGTAAATGTTTTGATATCAAAGTTGGGACTCGCTTTGGATAAGACAGTCCATAAACTCAGATTTTTTTCCCATTTATTATTTCCTTTTCCACTGTTCCAGAAATGACAGCTGTAATATTTAATATTAAGAAATAGTAAATTAAAATAATATGTTTTAAAGTATTTACTAATTATAATATATATAAGTTGTTTTCATTTATAATTCACTTTTCTCTTGACATTGTTCTCTTTTTTGATTAAAGTACCTGTGATTCATATCTTCCATTATAAAAAATACACAAATAATTTTACATAACTACAGCGTTTGTTTAATCACACACCAAAACAGAAGGTAGAGGATATGAAAATTACTTATGACAGATGAGTCACATTAATATTTTGTTCTAAGCCATGAGAAAAATGAGACAGAAGGGGTGGGAATCAGAACAGATCAAAACCCTTAGTGCTTTATGATCCAAAACCACAACTAGCTATTGAGGTGCAAAATGTTCTTTTTTAAACAAAGTGTGAGAGAGACGCAGAGTTTTGTACTGCAGATGCTGGCAGCACATAATGTTGCAATTATTCTCAATATTTTGAGATGCCTGAATCATAACCAAAACTTTGAGCAACACTGAGGTAAAAGCATTTTTATGCTCCTCCACAGACACACAAAAAAAATAAAACAGAAGAAAAATTGAGTTTGTTGCAGTTGCTTCAGAAATGGTGTGCCAAGTTTCTACCAGTGACTGAGAGTGATAACAGAAGGAAGGGATGTCATGGCATCCTCTTGCCTATTTTATTTTTTCCATTGCAGTAAATTCAGAATCATTCAGATAGTACTCCTGTTAGCTTTATGGGATTTCTGTGCTGCTTCAAAAACCTTGTGTTTTCTGTCTTTGAAAAAAATCATTCTGACTGCCTTTTAAAGGGAATTTACTATTTCAATATATGTGTTAACTTAAGTCTGCATATGAAGCATAATCTTGCTTCCTATTTAGAGAACAGTAATTCGGATCACTCACACTGGGTACACTCTCAGTAGGTTACCACTCACAATTGGACTTAAGAAGAAACATTACTCATTCCATCTGATGTGATCAGATCATATTATCTATAATCTGACTCCCTGGTGGGTGAGCAAGGTATTCTGTTTCCTAGGCCCTGAGTATTCTCTTTTTTCATTCCCTCTTCTTGAGCCGGTATCCAACAAAGAGCTCAAGTCAGCAAGGCACTAAACATGAGCTTGTCAGCAGCCTCAGCCCCTGGGACAGGATGTGCTTTTTGTGGCACCTGATGGAGGCAGGCAGACTCCTTGAGGGAGGTCTGTGCACTATCAGAGTTTCCCTGGCTGCACCAGGGGGGTTTCAATATGGAGCTGACAGACACTCCAGCCTGCCAGGCCCCACTCCAGCAAACAGTGGGGAAGGAACTAAGCATCCACGTGGAGATCTGTATTTTACCATTTATGATAACTTCAGTGCAGCTGTATGTGTGCTGTCAACTCCAACAGTTACTCTTTAGGACTGGAGCTGCATTTCTCATCATGATAGTGAATTAGGTAGAGAAGTATTAGCTCTGCTTAACACCACTTGTTTGTTCTTCTAGTTATGAGCAGGGGCCCCATTCCTACGCACTCCCCACCAAAATTTGTCTTTTCCTGAGATGATAACAAAAGTAGCTGTTCAGTGCATACCATGCTGGACTGGGCTGCTTTTATGCCACTTTTTCATGCTGTGTAGGAGACATTAAACATGCGAAGTGAACAGGCACTTCACGGACAAATGGTGAAAATTTAAAAACTAAATGGGTGGTCTTGACCAGACAATTCCTGAGGACTTTATTCAGAGAAATACATGTCTGAATAATTAGGAACCATCACAATGCTTTCAGTATCTAGCTGTAAAGGTGTTCTCTTAAGCCAATAAAATAAAGTTCTCCTTTTTCTCCATTTTTAATTTGTCTCATCATGCCTGAAGAATTTTTCTACCTTCTTAGTTTATGCAATACTTTGGACTTGTTCTGTAGGTATAAAACACATTTTCCATAAACCATCAAACATCAGTAATTTGATTCTTCATGACTGGGCTATCAGAGGCTAATGGGGTGTGATTGCAACTTGTCTGCAAATAGGTACAGTTGCTGTATTTTGTTTAGCCCATGAAAATTCAATAATTTAGTTTCTGCTTGCCAGGCAATGTGTGAGATCTGTGCCTGGAGGTAAGCATAAGCACATGGGATAATGGCACTCCATTTCTTTAGTGATGCTGGAACTATCACAAGATGTGTTTCTTGTTAATAGTGGCTTACAACTGTGATAAGCTTCTCAGGCGTTTCAGCCAAAGCAGTTCCTACAAAACCACCTCCTCAGAAAAGGTTTGTTGGAGCACACTGAACTGCAATTAAGGAGTCGGCCTCCGAGGGCCAAGGAGATTATAAGGAGGTATTATTGGTCCAGACAGAAATTTTGCCAGGCCTTCAGGACAGAGTTATGCATCACTGCATGTTTATCTCTGGTATGTTTCTACACCATGAACTTGGACAGAAATTCAAATTTATGATGAAATCTAAACTCTGTTAGGACTACTGAACTTCTGTCTTGAAATTTTTCCTGATTCTAACTAACACAGAGAAGGACTTGCTAGTACAGCCAAAACTAGCTGTTTCTAGGAGAGGTACTTGTAAAAGGAAACAGTAGGTATAAAGGGCATGGTGTAATTCAGTCAGGTTATTTATGTGTGCCTTTTAAAGAAAAAAGAAAGAAAGGAAGAAAAAAAAGAAGTTAAATGTAAACTTTCCAGCTCCTTACTGCTGCCAATCTCAACAAACCAATTCTTTATCCATTCTGGAATTTTTATCAGCTTAGTCTCATATTATAAGAAAAAATGAAGCGAAGTGCACATTTTTTTATATAATCTAATAAAAAGTTAGAACACATGGTTTGCTAATATATCATGCAATGACCAATGTGCTCTGTTTATCACAGGTACAGGTAGTGTTCCTTACCCTGACTGGCACCAGGCAAGTCTTGCTGTTTTGTTGATTTGCCTGGCTAAACTCCATGACCCACACCACATCCTTTTATGTAATTTCTCTCTAAAAGTTAAGGACAGCCATAAGGACTATGCTAACTTCTGTAGTGTATATTTGAAAGATTTGATCTAAACTCCATAAATATAATCCAGATGAAATACATCAGGGCAGAGAACAGCTTTGACTGTCATCTGCATGATTTACATGTGCAGAAACAAGCAAAAAAACCAGAAGTAAAATCTATCTTTCATTGCTGATACCCAGATAACTGAATATAGAGCACTCTATACCTTTGCTTTTTTGCAAATAGAAAAAGCTTAAAGGAGATGAAATTGCCAAACAGCTTCTGCATCAGCATTATAGAATCTCACATCATAAATAAAAGGAAAAACTTTTCTGTTCAAGTCTCCAGAGCACTAAGTTGATGAAGTAACTAAACAGGCATCTCATTTATTTTGGAGAGCAAGTGTTAGACATTGAGTTGTGTACATGATTAGATTCTTTGCTGAATTAAGGCTTATATTGAAGTAGTGCAAATGGCCCCATACTTAGCAGAGAGCAAAATACCAGTGGCAAGAAGGTATGGGTGGTTTTCTTTTTCACCATACTTTTCCTCTTAAATAAAATCAAAGCAATTAAACAAATTCAAACAGACATGTTTTATACTCAGGCTGGGAGGAAGAAATGAAAAGGAACATAGTCTACTGTTATTTATCAAAAAGGAGAAATGTTATATTTGTACATTTCATCACAGAGGAAAATGCTTTCAGGTTTTCAGAAGAAAAAGTACTGAGAATATGTTAAAAATGCTCCCCTTGGAAGTAAAATGCCTACATGGACTGCAAAGTATGACCTCCTCTTCATTCCCCTTAGGGATTCATGCTGTTTGTTGTCTGTTCCT
This sequence comes from Trochalopteron elliotii, assembly GCA_024734555.1. Lineage (NCBI taxonomy): Eukaryota > Metazoa > Chordata > Aves > Passeriformes > Leiothrichidae > Trochalopteron > Trochalopteron elliotii. The sequence goes on from JANPWX010000241.1 coordinate 251,240, forward strand.
TTTAAGGCAAGATTCTACGAGTTTCCCATTACAGGCAAGAAGGAGAATTCCTCTCCATGCTAATATAGTACCCAATAAGTTCATGCCAGCGGCTTATTTGGTCATCTTTACAGTAGTACCTAAATATTCACATATTTCTCTTGACAGTACCTTGTAAGATAGGGAAGAGGTACTGCTCCCATTTTGTGGCTGGAATGAGGCGAAGTCCTCTCCCCAAGGATGGTCAAGAGCTGTGTAAGAGATGTGGGGCACAGGAAGGAGGTATTCCCTCTCTCAGGGTACTGCCTTCATGGGTCAGCTTTCCTTTCTACAAGAACATGGAGCCTTGTCCAGCAGCAGCACAAACACTGCTTGTGTGTTTGAAGGAATTATGACACATCCCACCTCTTGAACTGTGTTGCCCTTGGGATATGTCCTGTGAACTCAGCCAGATCTAATGTTCCCCTGCCCCTTGACTCCCTAACCCCAAAATGCAATGCCTCCACTCTTCCAAGCACTGAATTATTTTTATCTTATGAGTGTACTTTGCTAATTAAAAATTACAGCACATACTATGTTTCCATCATGCTTGGAATTTCTGCTCTGAAGTTTCATCCCTTGATGCATTTATGTAGGTGGTATTTACACATGTGGCTGCATTAGGCTCTCAGCTGTAGTGCTGTGCAGATGAAAAGCTTTAAAGAGACAGCAGCTCAAAGGTGAGTTTTGTGATAAGTCAGCAATGGTGCTCAGATGTCAGGCATGAGCCATGCAATAAACATGGCAAGTGCCATTGAATGTTTACAATTAATAACATGGGATGATAAGAATGATGACATTAATTAAATATAGAATGATTTGGGTTGGAAGGGACCCTAAAGAACCCCTAGTTCCACGCCCCCTGCCATGAAGCATTAAAAAATTTGCTCAGATTTATACAGTAAGAAATAGCACAAGCACTGCAAAATGAAGTAAGTACTTTGACTCAGCTGAAGTTCTACAGAGAGCAACAGAAAGAACATTTGCATGGAAACATAACTAAGCAGAGATTCTGTAAATATTTCAGCTATAAAAAGCCACAGAATTCCAGGCTTTGATGAATTCCTGAGAATAAAATGATTTACTAATGCTAATTCTAAAGACAGATACCTCTTCTGAGTTAACAGATAGATACCTCTTCTGAGTTAACACAGGTGATAGAATGTTTCTAATCACAGTTCTAACACTTCTGGATTTATGAAGATGTGTAAAAAATACAGATCTTGAATAAATATGGATTGTAAGATGCTGACAACATTCTGGCCAGCAGAATGGAAATAGTCTTTTTAAGTATAAATCAGACGTGTATCACTTTAGATTAATTAAGAACAAATTCAGGATGATATTAGTTCATTTATTTAATTTCACTTTTCCATAAATGTGGAATTGAGTCTGATGTCCATCTTTTCAGGAGGTAAAAAGAAGGATTTTGATAGAGTGGGATGGAGTGGCTAAATCTAAACTGTTCTCCATATAGTAGCCATCTGAACAAGGCAATATAACTTCTCTGTTCTAGAGTTCAAACTGCAACTAGTACTAAAACCAAATTTGCATGCATATGGGAGAACTCTCCAGGAGTTAAGCCCACTTACTTTTAGCCTTGGTATTTTAACCTGAACTAATCTGAAGCCATATGCTACAACAGTTATAAAACCATTTTATAGGTAAGTTCCACCCTTCTTCTGGATAACATCACAGTGACATGACAGTGAAAGTGATCTATAAACTTCCAACACGGATATAACCTTGCCCATAGATAATTTCTGTGTTATATGTGGTAGAAATTAAATCTCTCCTCTGTTTCCATGACTTAAAGTGTGGCAAATTTAAGAGACCTAAACACCTCCACTGGTGTCTCAAGTCAAAGGGAGATGGGGATCACAGAATCTTAGATTGGTTTGGGTTGGAAGGGGACCTTGAAATCATGTGGTTCCAGTGCCCCGTTGTGGGCAAGGACATCTTCAACTAAAGCAGGTTGTTCAGAGCCCCATCCAACCTGGACTTGAATTTCCTTGGGACTTAAATATTTCCTTGGGAACTTGTATACTATTATTGATTTCATATGGCATGACCTCAGATGCCATGCTCAGAGGTGATAGTCTAAAGCTATGGAAGTACAGAGTTAAATAGAACCTTTAGCTTTTGGAAACTGGAAAAATACCAGCCATTTCTTCCCTCAAAAACTGACAAATGCAAACAAAAACATGAAATTACTTACCCTCCTCAGCAGCTGGTTAATGCCTTTAATTTCTTAGGTAATAATAGTACAAGGTTGACTGGGGTAAGTTTTAGGTCTGGCAAACATTAAAAAGATATTTCAGATCTTAGCAGGATAGCTGGCAGGTTTAGTAGATACCATATTTGGTTATGAAAACAGCAAAACAAAGGATATGGTTATTTTAATTTAAAGATGGACTTGAATAGGACGAGGTCTGATGAAGGAAGATGGGTCAGATTTGTATGTGACTGATAGATATAGATGTGTTAGAGCTCAAAACTAGCAACAGCTATTAACGCCCTATTTTATATCACTATTTTCAGATTAATTTTTATTAGGGAAAGAAGTGTAAAAATATCTGAGGACAAATATGGGATGACCATGACCAAGGATGGGGAAAATCAGGTATGCTCTGACTCCCAAAAATCACAAGAGAAAATGAATATTTAATTCTCCTAAAATGAGCTCTTGCTCAAAGATATCCCTGTGGGTTAATTTTCCCCCAAAGACGAATTCTCCATTACTTAGAAGTCCAAATTCTTGCAGAGGTCACCAGTTCATTGAACATGAGTATCTCCAACAGAGGATATGAAATGTGGTTTTCATGAAGCCATGTGTCACCTACATGGCAGATCCTAGTCTGAGACTGAAAAAAGGTAAATTAAGCAGAACATGTAGAGGTATGTCAGCTTATCTTCAGCTGACTTGGTTTGCTTGAGAGCACATGAGAAACAGCCTTGTTAGATGCAGGGTCCACCCCCAAAGAAGTCATATCAGCCAGCAGGCAGGCCACTTAACAGCTCTGTGCTAATGTCTTCCCATCTACAGAATGATTATATTAACATTTACCCACCTCATAGTGGAAGCTGGAAGAGATTAATTAACATGTGTAGTTATTTAAAGCTCTTGGACTGAAAGCTGTGCTAAAGATCCAAGATATTCACTAATATTATTATTTCTATACCCAGATGATTTGCTCACGTGTTTGCCACATGCCAGCACAGAAACCTGCTGGATGAATGCAGTGTTGGACAGTTGCTCAGATGAGGTCAATGGTATGAACAATAGTTCTAACTGGCAGAGTGCTTTGGAAGATCCAACCATCCTAAGGCTTTATTGCAACTCTCTGGCCATATAGAAATCAAATGAACTTCAATTTATGATCCTATCAGCTCCAAACACACTGAGGAATGATCTGGGAATTCATTCCAGCAGTATGCAATCTCATTTGAGCAGATGTCACAACCTTCACCTTGGACTGAAAGCTCAGTGTGAGCCAGCAGAAAATACAGTTTTAATATGCTCGATAATAAGGCAGATGCCTTATTTTAATTATTTGGAACTTCTAGCAAAGACACCTGCTGATAGCTGGCATTAAAAGGGCAGTGATACCTGCTAGACACATTGCAAACAGGCCAGAAGCAAAATCTGATCCTTGCTGAAGTCAAGGAAAGTTTTGCCATTGACTTGAAACATGCCAGAATTTCTCTTACCATTGCTAATGATTTATATGTGTATCTACAAGGTTATGGGTAGTTCATGAAATATTTACACACAGGCAGATATCCACAGTGTCAAATAATGGGGACACTGAGATACCAAAGGAATATTATTAGTGTAATAAGTATCTAGTAGAGAAAAAAAGATAGATCACACTTTACACTAAAAACTGATTGAGTCCAGAGTATGTTATCACCTCAAACAAAAGTCATAAACCAGACCATTCAGTGGTGTTGGGGAAAAGCACTTTTCAATGCATAGTTGGAGTATAATTCCTAGTAGCAAAATGTCATCCAAGAATATGGGGAAAGGAAAGAATTCCTGTGCATTCACTTTGTGCAGCAAATACATTGGCTGACTCCTCTTTAAATTTATGCAAATCCATGGGGTTCAATGGAGATCATAAATAATTTATGCAAAGCAAGCTCTGAGGAGAACCAGCTCTGGTTTTTGCTCATGTATTTTGCCAAGTGTCTTTTTCTCCCTCTGTATTTTAGTACTGTCAGTCTCACGTAAGTGTCAGTACTTTCTGTGCATGGCTGTGGCCTTTGGGTTCTCTCTGCCTTTCTGGCTGAGATAGAAAGATGCTGGAGAAACTACAGGGTGTGCTTACTTGTACTAAAATCCTGGATTTGGAGGAACTCACAGTGACCAGGTGATACCATAGCACTTACTCCTTCCATTTTGGTGAGTAAAGCAGAATGAAAGCTTGTGTTCACACAAGGAATGGAAACTGAGTTGGCTCTGGAAATTTTTTCCAGAATGGCTATTGCAAAGTGACCCTATCACCACAGTGAAGGCATTAGACTAAATAGTCTGTGTTGCTGTGGTTCCCCTGGTAACAGCAGCTGCTGTCCTGTCACAGTGAACCTATGGCAGATAAATTCACCAGTCCAGTTTCAGACAAAAAATTGTGGGTAACATACTGGTGCTTGGGAAAACATAATATGGTGGTTTACAGACAGAAGAACCCTGTGGCTTCTGTTTTCTTCCTCCAACGTAATTGGTAGTGGGAGACTTAAAATGTGACTGTGTTTTAAAGGGAAGTGTAACTATGACCAAGTGTCACTTGGCAACATGCATTACACTGCAGGTAACACAGTTCCACCTGCTCATATCTAATGCAATCACATCACATGTCATAATGTCTTTCAAGTTTCAATAAGTACTCTGTTTAATTTTTCCTGCTTTATAGTATTTTCTTCCTAAATCTACCTCTAGATCCTGTAATACTCTTAACATATCTGCAAATCTACTACAGTAGCTACTTTATTTAAATAACAAGACTCCCCCTTTACTGAGGAATTAAGCAACCTTTGTTGGCAGCAGTCTGCTAGAGTGCTTAATTCTGTAAAGGTTGTGCAAAACCCAGGCTAAACTATTGAAAGAATGTTTCAAAAAAATCAGAACTGAAGGTTTGCTCTGTTGCAGAGCAAATAAACTTGCATTAGCTCTTCAAAGCAGACCTCATTGTTCAATGTCTCTGAGGTAGCTGTTGCTTTCTCAGCAAAAATGCCTGTGATTCAGTTTAAACTGGTCCTCTGACTTTTTTCACTGCATTGAATGATATCAGCAGAAAACTCTGTGCTCTACATGACCAAGAAAGTATTTTACAATATTTTAAGTAAGTCTGTCTTTACAGCAGAAAACTGAGAGTGACATGAGATTATCCTGATTTGGCTTTCACATGGATGCTGTCGTTTCTTTCAGCCCGAGCAAGTCTTTGATTATTAATTAATCTCAGTGCCTCTCATGAAAGAACTCAGGGGGTAATCAAGTCACAAGTCAACCTGAGCAACAGGCACAAGATCACTCTCCAGATCTCATGAATTGCTATTGCTCAGCTGCAAACTGATACTGCTGATATGAGCAGCCCAATCTCATTCCCATCTGATGAAAAAGCCTGTGAAACAATAGCATAACAGGAAATGTATGTGAAGATGTAAATAACCCACTGAAAACAGCATTACTAGGTAGACTGCTGGTTTTCAGTCAGGATTTAAAACCAACTGGGAGTGGGTATTGCTTCCTTTGGGAGCATGCTGATGTACCACAACTGGAGAAAATGAAATGATGTCTCTGCTCTCAACAAAATGAAGTGCCTAACACTGCCAGTTGTGTAGTAATGCTGGCTAGAGCTCAAGACATACAGCCACAAGACTTTCTAGGATAAGTATTGAAGTTTCTTGACTACCAGCTTGGAGTTAGGAAAACAAAGGAAAATGGAAAGAATCGTTTGCCTGAAGGTTCCCAGCAAGTCACTGGCAGTGCCAAGCCTTAGGTCTTGTTGCTGAGGTCTGTGTAGAGTCAAGTATCTCTTTGCACAGAGATGTTAGCAGCCAACTTTCATTCACATTGGTGGAAAAAGTCCAATTCTTGTCAATTCATAACTTGGTTTAGGTCATGATTAGACACTAAATAACAAACTGTCTTTTTGGTTTTTTTAATCATTCAATTCTGTACTAAAAAGCAGACTCAGACTTCATGTTTGTAGTGTGGTATAGATTAGTATACATTAGTATACAGGTCTCAGCCTTTTCATTTTCCAAGAATTTAAGTAAATTCCTTATCTGTTGATGCGCTGATCAGTCTTTCATTACCAACATTTACATAAGGAGAATTCACATAGATAACCTATGTAATTAAGTAACATGTGTATGCTACTGAGACATATAATTTTGAAGGTGCAGTAATTTCAAGTATTTCTAGCATGCCTAATTTCCCATTAATATAATTTAAATTAAAAAAAATCCTTAAACCTGAGTTCTCTTTCCCAATTCTTTCAAAAAATGTGACCTTCCCTTTGAACGGCTGGTGGTGTCAGATATTAGAGAGTTAAACTGGGTGTCTTTTGTTTAAAGTTGTTAAGGTCTATCTCATCTGTTCTCTCCTATCATTTTCAATTTATCAACAGTGTGTAGTAATATGTTTGATTCATTACAAAACAGAAAAGGATGGCAAAAGCAAGTAAATATGTCAGTTAAACCCCACAAGTATTAAGTCACTTCAATTTGTTTGTCTGGTAAAAATTGGGCTCTCATTGGGTGAACTCAGGCCAGGTTGATTCACCACCAAAATGCGAATCTGGATCTGACATTGAATTTGCAGATGTGCATAAGAGAAATCCCTTGAGTTTTGAAATAATTGACTTCAGGGAGAGGCAGGAAGAATGTAAATGGCATTGTTAAGCAGAATTAAGTTAATCAGTTACTGTCATTACTACTGAAATCAGTCTCAGTTTGACATCATGTTGATCTTCTCATTATTTTGTCTAAATGAAGATTATTTTTTTCAATTCATTAAGATTACACAAATCCAGGATGTTTCTGAACAATCTTCTTGCTTATAAACAACAAAAGGAAGTGATGTCATACATGAAGTTAATAACTAAGAAGTGAAGCTTTTGTGTATGCGAAAATTTCAGTTTTAGAACTTTCAGGGGAGGACAAGGTAGGTATAAGCACTGAAAGAAAACCAGCATGAGCTGGAGCGAAGAGTGCTGAAAATATCAAGCATATATTGAAAACCTCAAGCATGTAATTACATGCTGTCCTTGTGGAGAATGCTTTCTAAGTGTAAATTTGGGCTTTTGGAGGCGATCTTAAAAACAATGCTGTGGTGAAAAAACAAGACAATGTCTCTCTTTCTTGGCTCTCTGTTTATGTAGGCTGTCATCCAAAGCTGTCAAAGAATCAAGCCCTCTTAGCAGAGCTTTTCCAGGTGCTTTCTGTCGGGTGGAAGTTTACACACAGGCTGATTCAGAAGTGCAATAACTACAATTGAATTACCCATGTCCAAATTCATTTACGCTTCTGTTCTCTGGAATTCAGTTGAGCCACAGAGCATCTTTTGGGTCATTCAGATCTACAACAGCCCTTCTAATGGGAGTGATCTACTTTACATGTCAACACAGACTAACTTATCTGGCTCCTATTTTCTCTCTTGGAATGCAAGACCTAAAATAGATGCCATTGTAATACTTGGCTTTCATTTCAAGACCCATCTACTGGTGCCTGATGGAAACATTTTTAAACACTCCATTTAGAGATAATTTTGCTCATATGTTATAGATTTCTTCTATTCCTCTTTCTCCAGCTTAAACTAGCAGGCAAAAAAGAAGGGTTTTGTCTAATAAAAATTTCAGTCTTATTTTATTTGTGACTCCGAAGTGCTGAAACTTCTAGAGCCATCCTCAATGCTATCACAAACAGAAAATTGCACCTGTTTTTTAAAAGTAATGAGCATTTATGTCTCACCTTCCTTACTTTAAAAAAAATAGTAACTCTAGTATTTTGGATGATACAAATGATGACAGTATGCCTAAGTTTTAAAAGTGTCTGATCCTCAGTTTGAGACACTTTGAGGCAATCTTGTTCTCAGAAATGGGTGGTCTGTACTTGGTGAAGGTTGGCCTTGTTGTGCTGTCTCCAGCTGGGCATTCAGAAAGCCAAATATCCAAAATCACTCTTTCCTTTGAATGTGTGTTCCAGCCATCTGATGTGTGTGGAATTTGAAGCAGCTAAATATGTGCCCACAAACTGAATGACTGATTGCAAGAACAAAAATTGAAATCAGTTTTATAAATTATCAGTGATGGTTCAAATGAAAAATAAGTTACAATTTCAGAGCTGAAACCAACCTAAATAAAAGATTGCTAAGAAACTCTGTAAACACAAGTCTGTCTTTAACAAATGCAATCAGTTTTATTATCACTGTTACCAAGATGCTCATGAATTATGGCAATTAGCCAACAGAAGAATACTGTCTTGAGGTAAAAAAACTAGTGAATGCTATGATTTGTAAAGGGATATCTGCTTTTGCCATAATGATCCCTTAAAATCTTCAGAAGGAAGGAAGCATTTGCTGCAGAAGAGAAAGAAATGGGTCAACTATCAAGTAAGTAGCGTACAGTTGGAATGTCTGGGCTTTTTGCTTTTCTATCAAATTTTCAAAAAATTCTTCCATTATTCACAATGCTGCCTAATCATATCGTGAAAAGCCTCATTTAAGCTCTGAGATATGGTATAAAGCACTTTGCATGCTTAATCCATGGAATGGGGAAAACAAACCTTGCAATTCTTAAAAAAATAACAATCAGAAACAAGTAACCTCAGGTTTATGAGCCTTTGCATTTATCAGCCATCAGGTGGACTCTTCTCAGCCACCTCAAGCTAAAGTTGAATTGGTACCACATCCTTCAAATCAAAATGCTCCTTCCTGTGTATCTCAAGCACTGCTGCATTCAGCCCACACAATGATTGCTTGTTTGCTTCATGTTTACAAAATTCTTTATCAAGATATGTAGAGCTTAATTAAGGAGCTTTGGCCAACATTTTCCAAATGTCACTGCCTAAAGCCTAGCTTCCTTTCAGAGGTGCTGAGCATCAAAACTTTCTAGAGACTCGGAGAATGAAGTTCTGTGCTCAGCTGTGGCTAAGCACAGATTTACACACCTTGGTCCAGGCACTCAGTATTTTTGTTTAGGGTTAGGGACTTGGTGTTACTTTGCTGCGCTACTGAGCTTCTATCATATGCATACAAGTAAGGTGAGTGTTTAGGGTACACCGATGATCTGTTACAATGATGAGAACAGTAATACTTTATGAATATAATATACATTTATAAGGCTATTTTTTTTGTGCAGGTATTTTTCATTCTGACTTTCTTCAGAGGAAAATGTAGGTACTGATTATCTATCAGGAGTGAGTTCCTGCATGAGGACATGGGTCCTCCCTGCATGACTTTCTCTTGGCAGAAGGAGTGACTGGCAGTACCCTTGCCTTATAGCCTCCTGACCTGAAAAAATCATTGTTTTAGGACCATAAATAATGTGTAAACAAGGTTGGTGCAGGGATCAGCATGAGAGTTATTTAATTGTTTTCACCTTACTCTTCCTGGAGTGGATAATTAGGAAAAAAAAAATCACTCCAGTCTGCACTGATTCCATGGAAACCTAAAGCAAATCACGAATAGCCAGCCATATGTGCATGGGATCAGCTCCTCAATCAAACTGTGCCAGAAGTATGATGTACAGGGGTCAGGTTTTATAAGGTCAGGTCTGGATTAACTGTTTTATGGAACAGCATTAAGCAACAAACTTTGCTGTTGAGTCATTCTGAAAGAAGTGAGGCTAAGTGAAAGGGAGGGCTGACTCCAGATTTCATGTCTGAAGCCATCAGGGGTCAGGTTCAATGCAAGAAATGTAAAGTAGAATTCATATAAATGGGACTAACTTCCAGGATTCAAGCATGTTCTTAGCATAGCAGTGTAAGGATGGGGAAACATTCATGACAAAATGTTATTTTATTCAGATTTCAAAATTTGCTTCACTTCCCTGACAAGTTTTGATCTCCTTTTTTTATATTTTCCTGCAAAATTTTCTTATTTGTGTTACATGAAAATAACATCCTCTCAAAGTCACACAGTAGGAATAAGCCTTCCTCGAGACACAGATTCTTATTTTTATATGTTCTTACTTTCATTTAACTTCAAGCATCACTAGTCTCCTAATAAATTTGTCTTTCATGTTCTTCTAGTCAAGCGGCCCTACCACAGGCAAAAGTTCTAGAAGTAAGGCATCTTTGAAGTTCAGGTTCCCCCATGCTTAGGTGGCAGCTCTGGGGTGGTTTTAAGGTTACAGTTTTAGTCAGAAGTATGTGTGTTGCAGTTAAGCATAATTTTATTCTCTAACAGGCAAATGAACAATTTTTTGTAAGATAACTTGAGTTGCTGGGTTTTTTTTCTCCACATTGTCCATGCTAATAGATTTATCTACTCCTGTCTTTCAAAAATAAAATCAGAGGTAATTATTCCTTATTTTTTTCTGAGAGAGAAATAATCTTATGTTTATTACAGTGCTTATGTATGGGCAGGTACCACAAACTACCCAAAGCACTGGAAGTTCATTTCCTAGCTGGCTACCAGCTACTTCTCTACGTGCAAGTGTCCTGACTCCTGCCTAATTTTACTCAGTTTTGTCTTAAAAGATAATTTTCAGCTACCTTCTAGAAGCTTACAGAAGCTTGTTTAGTAAATAACTAGCTTTAAATGTATTTAATGACTTGGAACTTGCACAGCATTTGAAAAACTCTAAAAAATGTTCTTGATGCTGAATAGATAACAAGAAGATACCATTAAAAATGAAGATGCAGGAAGAAACTAGTAGAATTGTGATGATAGAAAACACTTGCTAACTCCTCCTTGGTACTGAGGTACACCTGGTGTCACTCAACCCTCCCACAGCCCATTTGTGTGGTGTGTTATTGCCATCTCCCTGTCCTTAGAGTGGTTCAGAAGCTGCCTGCAGGAGAATGGTTTTGATACTTTATGCTTGAATTTCTATGTAAATATGTTTTAATCAAAAAGATCTGGGGTTTTTGTTTCTAAATGCAAAAATCATATAGTCTCTTGAGGACATCTAGCTCTTACTGAAAAATACCGTATCTGAAAACTGGCAAGACAGCAACAAGAACTTTTTTCTCCCCACTCTTTTGTGGCTTTGTCCTTGTTATTGGTAGAGCCAAGAAGCTACAGCCCTAGTGGGGCCATTTTGGAGCTGGCTGCAGCTTGCTGCATCTCCTTCTTCCAAGTGGTAAGTGCTCTTGACTCCTGCTATATTGTTTTAATACTCTGATTTGTTTTTCTCTGTCACGCTTAAGGAGACAGTGAAAATAGAAATAAGAATTTCAGAACTAGAATGAAAAGCTAAGGCTCTTGAAATGGGGTTTATATTTGTTAAGTGTCATTCTTCTGGGGGAAAAGTAATAACAAGTGTGTGTGTTTATATACGTATTTATATATGTAAAAATGTTTTTTAAAATTCATGCTGATAACATATCTGCCGTACCACACTTTGAAAAAATAACACTTACTGAGGAATGATTTTCAATCTTTAGGTCTCTAGAAAGTGCTGTGGTTTGATTTTGTACTTTTGAGGGAGGGGAAGAAGAAGGGAAGGTAGGATGAGCATTCAACCATTTCTGAATTAATTTGCCAACTTCCCTATTCTCTATACCATACATGCATACACTGTTGCCAGCCTGTATTTGTTAATAAAATGAAGGCAGAAATGTTATAAAGGTATTGGCTAGCTCACTGGAAATGGGAGGGATTTTATTAGAATTTTACATCTTATTTGGTAAATCTGCTTGTGAACCTCATACTTCAGGAAGGCTTGAAATAGCCCTGAAAAATATGAATTAAATGTAACTCAAATGTAGTAGGTTTTGAAAATAATTTTGAAAATTATCAACAACTTTATAATTTTGAAAGGCATATCACCCTCACAATCACTAACAAGGCTATCTCAGCAGGCGACTCTAGAAGATGGAGCACAGGGAGCTAAATCTGTTGTGCTTACTTGTGTTTGTCTCTTCCCAGGCCTGGGAGGGAAAGTATCTTGTGTTCCTGCTCTGGGGGGATGTCTTCTACCAGCCTACAGGCAGAGTAATCTATCTGGCCTTTCCCATGTTCTTCTGGAATACAGAGGTGAATTTACATAATATGAAGAGCCATGTTGCACCAAAGGCTCTTGAAGTGCCTTGATTTGATGCCACCCAACTCCTTCCCTTTACCATTCTCAGTCTGATAACAAAAAATACTGTGATGAGGAACACGGCATTCATAATTATGATGTCTGTTTTTAAAGAGTCAGTTCAAAGAACATAGTTCCTCTTTCTGTTTTTCGTCCTAAATAACCTCTGGCAGGAAAGCACCAGATATTGTGGATATTGTGAACTGTGTCTGTACCCGACTCATCTTAAGCAAAGCTCTGTTGTCAAGAAAGTAGGAGCATTACCTGAAGGCAAAGTGTTGAACTGGGCCATTATGTGGATGGTTTCCATATTTTAGTAAAAGCTCATGAACTTAATGCAAATGTTTGAAAACAGTGAAGCTTGAAATTTGCCTGCAGTGGATGCAGATAAGATTCTAAGCCACAAAGATAAGACAGAAGGGACTCTGACAGAGTGTTAAAAGGAAAGGTATGTATTGCTGTAAGAGGCAATACTGCTTATGACAGGCTGATGACCACTTTATCTCTTTTCTGAAATCTGACTACATTCTCTGGTAATTAACTCTATATTTCTAAATTTGCAGACTTTAACATTTTAAAGGATGGTTTTCAATTTCTTAAGGTGCTCTGTTACTAACTCATTTTGCTTAATCCTTAAGATTGAGTAGGACTAGATAAAAAACCCGAAATACATATTTCAATAGTAGTAAATATGGTAGAATACAGGATAGGCTTTCAGGTTTCTATTATGTGTACAGCACTTCTCAGGCAAGGCTCTTTTTTCTTTCTTTTTTTTTTTTTTTAAATATATATAATGCAGGAATTCCTTTTCTTTCAAGCAAACTCAGTACACAGTCCTTTTGCTGGACACTGTCATCTATTTTCCATCCTGTGGGACATATGTAGATTAGAATGATGACTGCTCTGTTTTTCTGTCATCTGTTTCATTACAAATCTGAAGTGCTTTAAATTGTCCTCCAGATTAAAATGTGTTGCTAAATGGAAGGTTTTGCATGAAGAAAAACAAATGAGCAGTAGAAAGGACTTGTTCTGTTTTTAAAAAGATAGATCATCAGGCTGCTCTTCCATAAATTCTGTGTTTATGTTAACATTGGTCTTGTACCTAGGTAATGTGTCCCTGATTTGCTGTGGTGAGGGTGAGCACAATATTCAAAAGAATTTGCACATGGAAAACTAGCTGAATTTCCTTGCTGAAGATGAGTGTGCAGTGGGAGGACCAGGCACGAGCATGTGCACTGCAGAAAAAGAAATATTTAAGAGGATCTGAATAATTACCATTCCTCCTAATCAATTCAGTGGGACACACATGCCACTGAGGCAGGATTCTGGATACAGGCAGTGCATGGGAAGGAAAGGTGGACAGAAATGTGGCTATTTTGGCGTATTAGCAACAGTCTGGTGTGTATGTTGGCTATGCCATAATCAGTGGTGTTCTTAAAATGGCAACCTATTTTTTCACTCAGCTTCCCTGGTAAACCTGTCTTTTTCAGCTACCCTGGTAAGTCTGTCTCTCTGAGCAAATGCTAGCAGTAGAAAACAAAATCCAGAAATGTTCATCTTAATTCTTTGACTGTCTATAGGCTTCTTTTCTCAAATTCTAAATGACAAAAGGGTTTGTTGGGCATGTTCTTTGTAGCAGCCAGTTGCAGCTGAATCCATCTGCAAGCAGGCTTTTAAACCTGTAATGGCAACTTCTGGCCCTTAAAATGCAAGGCTGAGCATCCCCTTACTGAGACAAAATACCTTTGAAATATATGTATGCCATAAGGGCAGCTCATATTTCCAACATCAAATAGCAGATGCTAAAGTCTGAATCTACTTAAATGAAATTCTGATTACAAACTGGTTACAAACACTGTTAGGAGTAGAAGATAACACTTTAGTACAAATGCAGTGAAAAAAGCATTTATCATTTTCTTTCTAGTTAGGATTTTTTATGATCAGGATTTGTATTTTGTCATAGGGTTTACACAGAACCTAACAGATCTACAGAAAAAAAATTTGGAAATAAGCATTCAGATCACTTAAGCAGCTTTGAACACTTTGTTCCCCACAGGACACAAGCTGTGGTAGATCATTGTAACTTTTTATTCAAGGGAACATGGAACCCAAGTCAAAACTAGGTTAACTAATGGACAGAAGTTGGTAAATTCTTCCATCATGCTTAAACCCAATGTAACATCCATGTGGCTAAAAACTTGATCCATTTTTTGTGACTCACTAATATTAGCAAAAAGTAATTTCAAAATGGGATATAAACTGCTATCCCTGTCTGCTTTTTTCATAATCAATTATTCTAGAGATTTTGTTTTTCTTTAAGATCAGCCTGTCCCTCTCTCTCCCTTGCTCAGTCTACAGCCTAACCAGGAAAATATCAGCTTCGTTAATGGAAATTACCTTTAGATGAGACCCCACGAGCTGTAGTCTGAGTTAGTCTACAAGGGCATCCAGCCTGATTTTACATGACAAGTTAAGCCCATGAAAAATGTTGTAATGAATTCTGGTTTTCTGCCATGCAGATCACCCTGAAGCAGAATGCTGGCTAAAACTGAATTATGTGTTTATCATTGCTATTTAGGATCATTAGTCTAAACTGGGTCCTCTAGGAATAGTCTCATCAAACAGATACTCCCTAAAGAAAAGTCCATTATTCTGGAACATGTAACTGTCCTGTGACACTTTAAAAGAAACAAACATGACACAAAAGAACCCAACCAAACAGGCTGATGTTGGAAGATGTGGGGTTGGAGTGGAATACAAGAATAAGTTCCTAAACTGTATTGTCCCACTGTATTTCTGCTGATGTTCCCTTCCTACCTCAATCAATAATGAGGAAGCAGGATTGGATCCCAAATGGTTTGTTTCTGTATCATCCAAGATAGCAAGATTTTGCATTTTCCAAGCTGCTATGTTAGCAGCAAAACCAATGAATTTTGATTTCTCCTGGATTTGCATTTTTAACTTTCCTGAGGCCAAACTGAATGACTAACAGATGAATCTTGTCTGTCTTCTGGTCTGTGAAGATGCCAAGTTGTGTCTCTACCCACTGCTCACCCACTGATTTTCAGGAACTCGTGCAAGGGTATAGTTTTCTTTTGGACTTTCAGGATGACTTTCAAATTGCCCAGCAATCTAAAAAGTTATTCAGGGGAGGAATATTTGAGAGACCAGGAAACATCATACTAGATAAACACTGCTTTTTAGAAGAACAGGCAAACAAAAACCAAAAAAGCCCAAGCTCAAACAAACAAAAAAATACAAAGAAAAGTAAGCCCCCACGTTTTACTTCTCACAAATAACACAGCCTTAAGGACTTCTTGGATACTAAGTCCTGCTATCCATGCTGGAGTCTAAAACCACTCAGAATGGCATCTGGCACCAGTGAACACGCAGGCTCAGCCAAGGCAGTACACAGACTATCAGAATCCTTTAGCATTTTTGGTAGGATGGTGAGGAATTGCAGATCTTGCTGTTGGAAATGTGTGTATACTGTTTTGAATCACACCTACATGTAGATGCATTCCAGATCTTCAGAGATGCCAAAACTTTTGCTATCTAACTTGGCAAATGCATCTTTTCACTTTTCTCTCCAAACTAGGCTCTTGGTTTAGCTTGCATATCCTATACAGTGATTTAGCACTTTTTAAAAAACTGGTTTTTTAACATCTTGATGTAATTACAAAAGCATATGTGTATCACTTAATCCTTTAAACCTTTTCACTGAACTGAATTACATAGCATTTCTACAGCCAACCATATGATCACTTTAACACTGCATGTATATGAGGGTTACTGCAATAAATCAGATGACTTGTTGGATATTTTCCCCTTTGCTTGTGCTTCAAAATAAATTCCTAGTGACTTGGAAAAGGTGACAGTATATGCTTGCAAATGCAATGCATGCAGCAAGCAGCTGTTCTAGTATTACATTTTTAAAAAAAGGTTGCTTCAGGTTAAAGATTACTTTGGTCCTGTTTCTGGTTCAACCTCTGCAATGTAAGAAAGCCCCTCTTTGAGGCAGAGGAGATGAGTCAGGCAGTGTTTCTTATGACAAAGGGTGTAGGCCTAACTCAAAAACTTTCAACTGTGGCAATGTATTTAGGTGAAGAAGGGATATTTGGAGCTAAACACTGCCAGAAAGTTACTTGTGAAACCCACCCTGCTCCCCTGCTTTACAGAGACACTGGACTGTGACTTCCTACACAGTTCTTACCCTGGCCAAAATGCAGGGATGAAGTGAAAAGTTAGAATTGCAAGGGAGAGATTTCAAACGCATCAAGGGCCTCAATTTTGACATTGTTTTTCATTACTTACTGCAGCCTTTTCTCCTTTTTCCTTTGATGTTTATGTGTAATGAATGCCCTGTGCAAATAAAATCCCTGTAGGTATATAATGATACCAACAGAATTATTGGTGCTTGGCCTCTCCATTTCCGCTGCTTTAAGTACATATGCAATTCCTGCTTTCAATTCCTATTTCATGGCACAGGAACCTGCAAAATGCTGTGTGTCTTTGCAAGACTAAAGCACTGGCTTATGTTTGCAAGGAGCTCTAAGATCTGAAATGAAATTAAATGTTAAGGGCTATTGATAAGCTAGAAGCTGAAATGGGAAATACCTGGACTCTCAACCTCTACAGCCTCACTCAGCTGAATACAGGACAGCAACAGCAATTAATTCTGTTGCCTCTCTTACAGATGTAATGTCATCAAGAGAAGTGATTGTCTCCCTTTTTTTTTTTAAAGTTGGGTAGCAGAAGCAACATCCTGAACATGGACTAGGAAAGTGATTGTGAGCTGGACTACAAAAACGTCTGCTAGCTCAGTTAGTGTTTATTTCCAGATATCCTACTATTATTGCATTTTTAGCCATTTATCTTTTTCTTTTCCAAAATGTGACTCACCAAAGTATGTTTCCTAGCTGCACTGCAATCTTTGTGGTACAAAACAGAAACAGAACATGTCTGGGTTTTACTTCAGACTTCATCTCATAAACATTGTGCAAAGACCCCATGTAAACACCCTAATTGACTTAGCATTTGAACTTACCATAGATTCATCCTTTAATAAATTTAGGGTCTTACAGATGCCAATAAACCAGTCTGTTTCATTTAGTGCACTCGAGTCTGGGTAGAAATTAATAAATGCTAACTTTTTTGAGGTTTCATATCCATAGGAAATGGCGAATGGTGTCCCAAAAAATGATGTGACAACTGTTGTATAATTTGTCCCTCTCACATTATGAAGAGGACTTTTGCCCTCTGTCAGGGAGCACTTGTCTTAGTGTGACGTTTTGGCTATAGTTATAATAGGAAATTACCCGAGTATCTAGTAACAGGGTGTTCTGGTTTAAATGCAGAATTTTCTTCACTTTGAAGGATGGACTGTCACTATGACAGGTTTGTGAATCCCACTGGCATCTGATGGAGGACTAGAGGATCTAGCTCAGAATATAAAGCCCTTTAGTTCAGAGGTTGCTTCCTTAAACTACATTTAAAGTGCCATAAAGAGGAATTGATTCAAGACTAAACAGTCAAGTACTGTTGAGTTTGAAATATTTCCTAGAATTTTATGCATTAAATTACGTCTATCATGGAAGAGTACATGTGTGCTTATGCACAGAAAGTAAAAGTAGTTGTACTCCTTTTGTTGTCTCCGTAATTATTTCCTGTCCTGTCTTGTATTTAGCAGCGGAGGTAGAACGACAAGTTTGTTTTCTTTCTCTTTGGTCTGGCAAAGAAATGACTCAGAGCAAAAATGTGTTGGCAAGTCCAGTGACCTGTGAAATCAGTCAGAAATCAGATGAATCAGCTAAGGAATTAACTGCAGAAATAAATTACAAAATATTGAAGCATCCTCATTGCTGCTTTAGCTGTGTTTCTGCACCGGAGTCTTTCTATTAGTTATTCATAAGAAAAGCATAATCTGAGTTCCCCTACTAAACCAATAAGACAAATGTGAACTATCACATACATATAGCTTAACAGAAACACTTGATTTGAATCAGCAGACCTTGCCATGGAAGTGGGAACCTGCTTTAAGAAATCTATCTCCAAAGTAAAACAATTGTAAAACTTGGATGAAATCATGGGATAAACCCGAAATAGTTAAAAAAGGAAGGCAGGAAAAAACCAACTTGGTTGTGTGAGAACAAGCTTGGAGTTCAGGGCTGTATGTTTCTATTTCTGTAAGTTTTTTAGAGAATTTGCATCTCAAAATACCCTTAAAGAAGAGAAAGCAGTGTATCTGGTAAAATACGTATCCCTGATTTGAGTGCAGTGTTCATGCTGCATGGACAACACAAAGAGGGAGTTCTGAACATCACGCAATCAAGCATACTGCTATCTGGGGAAATTGTTCTGCAGACTGATTGTGCTAAACTAAATACTGTCACTTGTATTTAGTCACAAACTCACTGGACAAGTATTACAACGTAATGTGTAAGCTTTGGTAAATTAAAGAAAGCAGATACAAATTCGAGGTCTTCCTTCCCTGTCAAAAATCCCAGGGCTTCTTTTTCGTTTGGAGAAACTGTCTTGACAGCATGAATGGGAGGTGAAACAAATGGAAAGGGTACCTGCTAGTAGCACTGCATATTTATTTTAGCAACTCTTAGGTGGCTGGCAGAGCTTAAGTGTCATATCTGACAGAGAAGGGAGACCAAGTATTATCAGCCAGTATGTTTGCTTTGTGTGGGAGCTAAAGTCACTACAACTTTTTCTTAGAGGACTTGACTGTGACCTCCACAATCAAGAATTGCCCTCTGCTGCTCACAGTTGGGTGCTGTCAGCAATCATTCACACCCAAGGAGCGACAGTGGTTTGTGTAGCTGTGTACAGAGCTGGGAGGGCTGTGGTTTTCACAGCATTGCTAAAATACCTGACCAAGTTCTGTGGGCTAAGCTGGTGCTGCAATGGACAGCACAAACAGCAGTGTGCTTTTCATCGGCTTCCATGGCCTCTACTGATTGCCACAACTTGCAATTTTAGTGGGGTGGTCTCCAGGATGTAGAGCAGCTAAATGAGTTGGGATGAGGCAGCATCCATGAAATAAATGGCATGGAATATCACCTGAAACTTAAATGGAAATTATTTATGTCAAACTGGCTTCTGCTGGAAGACTCATACTGACAACAGCTTAGCCACAAAGGTTTTAAATTGCTCTGTTCAATGGAAAATCCCCAAGGCTTATTAAAGAAGGTGGTTCATGCACATGTAGTGATACAGAGTCAATAAGCTGCCCACAATTGGATTAGAAGTCACTTGCCTTACAAGAGTTCTGTCTGGTGAACAGAGATTCTTTTGCAGGAGAAGGGAATGAACCAGTTTGTAATCTGTCTCTGCAGTGAGTCTTTCCAGGAACAACATAATTGCATTATAAAGAAGTTATTTTAGATGTGAAAAAAATATTATAAACACATTACAGTTTGTTGCATTTACTTGATTTCATCTTCTTCACTGGACTGTTTCAAGGCAATGCCATCACTGAGCTTGGAAGCTGTTACAAAGTATTTGTGAAGATGCTTGATGTGCTTATTCATGGGAATTTGGACTTAGAAAGCTTTTTTCCCTCTGCTTTTACCAAAGTAGTAGCTCAAGCTGTGGAATCATCTGCTCTAGCTAGAGAAGGAAGCATCATCCCTCTCCATTCTAAAGTATAATGAGAGGAAAACAGGCAATGTACCTCAAGGAAATGTTCCTCATGTCTTGTAAAAGATGATGGCTTATTCAACAGACTTCAACTGTTTTGCTAAGGTGCAAATCAAATAGATTTAACCAGTGTTATACTGAATCTCTGTTTTGGAGTTCAGGGCTTCACCTACCAAACTGACTGTGGTGTATTTGAGGATGTATGGTGTCTGGGGTATTTGGGCTTTTGGGTTTTGCTTTTTTGTTTTTCTGATGATAAATTCCTAAATTAGTAGATACACAGTTTTTTGATTTCTGTTAATTAGGAAAAAAAGAAGCTTTTGCTGTTTGTGGGTGGGAGTGGAAGTAGTGCAAGTACCAAAAATTCCTCCTCTTTTCAATTTTATATACCTTCTACAAGTGCTGGAAAATACCTAATTGTTTTGCTGCTTGTATAGGAGAAAATGTCCCTCTGACTCTTCAGGGGAACTGTGCTTCTTTTGATGCCTAAAGTTTTAGCTGTACTCCTTAAGTGTGCGACTCTGAACTTCATATGAAGTGTTACCAAGTTCTCCTCACAGCTTGGTAAGACACAAGAATCCTTCTCCAACTTGAGAACCAAGGACACCATTGCAGCTTCAGGCCCAAAAAGTATAAAAACCAGTGGACTGAGGAGAGCAATCTAGGAGGATGGAACTTCATAACCTGAAGTTGTAATTGGACAATTGACCCCAATATGCAAATGGACCAAAATTTATAAAAGTGTGAAACCTCGTGACCCGTTGTCCACCTTGGGTGTAGCCTCAGCAAGGGTCTTGTACTGCCCAGAGTGTATTCTTTGAAGGCCTTTTAATGAATATTTACTTTATTCCTTTAACTCTGTCTAGCCTCTGTTCCAGGCAGCCTCTCAAGGTATCACTTTTAGTAAGTTTTATGACTAACTGTGCAGTTGACTGAATAGCTGGAAATACTACAGATGGTAACTTCCATGCATAGTTCTAAGAAGGAGGGTGTTCCTTTTTTTTCTTTTTTGCAGCTCCTGTGACTGTTGATTCAATAGAAAGTATTTCTTTTTTTATCTCATCTCAAATATTGAGTTGATCTTAAGGTCTCTGCAGTGTTACTGTGCTTTGCCCTGAAGCTAATGCCTCAAGCCCTAACAGGAGGAGGCTTGCCCAAGCTGCAAACTTGCAGAAACATAACCTTCACTAGAGGTGGATGGTTCTTCTTTTCTTTACCTCCTGTCAGGGTACAGATTAAAATTCAGTTTGGGATACCTCATTACTTGTTGTCAAAAACATTCTGTGGCATGGGTGAAGCTTGCCCACTAAAATGGGACAAGCTTTCCACTGCTTTCCCAGGAACTGCCTTTCCACAATTTACTAGGAAAGAATTAATTGAAAACCTAAATTTACCACCAAATGAAGCTGCACAGATGTGCCCAAGGGAGCTTCACTGCCCCTTCCCTGGGAGTGCATCAATGAAGGAGGAAGCATTGTGTGCTGGTGGGACCAATGATTACTGTGTTGCTAATTAGTAATTCAGCACTGCAAAACACCCTAACTTATTCTCTCTGCTCTTTTCAATGCAACAAGTATGTATTTTTCAACTCACATCAGAATTTTGAAAGCCCCTTTTTTAAGGCTGATGTATGTTTTAAAATAGAAATTGGGTATCAGTTGATGATCATCCAATTTTCGGTAGTTCAGGACAAAAACCTTGCGCTTCACAGGACTTCTATGCTTCTCTCCTTTTTGAACGCTATTGCAGTTCTTTAAATGAAGTATATAAAGATCTAATTTTTAACCTGTTTTTTTTTTTTCACTTCAGGTGTACTTGTCTTTATTCTCACTTATTAGCTTTCATTCCTGAAACTGATGCTGCTGAAGTAAGCAGCACCCAAGACAGTTTCAGTAAAACATAAAAGAAAAGACACCAATTTAGTTCTCTGAATTTTAATTGAAATAAGGTACTGATGCAGCTTTTCTGGCCCTACTTTCTTTTTTTTCTAAAAGAGCAGCAAAAGATTCATTAAAATTACATTGCCTTGAATAAGTTACATGTTATATATAGATACTTTCTAGATTTCCACAAATTACTTGTAGAACTATTTCCTTTTCTCTTTTAGATGCTTTAAACACCTTCAAGAACAATCAGATTAAAAGAGAAAGCTCCTTCACTGTCCAAGGGATTCTGTCAGAGACACTAGAACAAAGTGGGGCTGAAGACAGTTTGGAGGAAATAATACTTCAACTTTGCCCTTCCATTTGTAATCGGCATAAATGTGTCAAAACAAAAGACACATCCAAGAATATTTCTATCCTTTCAAAGACCCAGACCAAATTACAACCAAATTCTTTCATAATTTTTGTTTTATATTTGGCCAGTCTTTTGAGTTAGGTAATGGAAACTTAATCCTTCCTGCTGCAAACTGTTTTGCAAGACCAATGACTACGAAGTCCACCTGCTCAAATCTGAAGAACAAAAAGATATTTAACATTTGTTGCTGTTCTCAGAAAACATCCCTGAGTACTCTGGCAAGACTCTTTCAAGACAAAGCTAAACCTCTAGGTTCAAGAATGACATTTATCATGACCTGTAGTACAAAGTTGTCATCAAGGTAGCAGACTTGGACTGCTCAGGTTAAAAGGTTGTACTACTCAATCTAACAAGCTTAACACTTCCACTCAGCAAACCGCTCTTAAATTCCTGCCTTGACCTGACTCTTCAGATGTCTAAAACCCTTAGGCCATATTTGGCCAGTGGTTCCTTAGGAACTACTGGCTTTTGCAGGAACTACAGAGGGATCTCTTCACAGACATCAGGATTTCATGATGCTGAGTCTGCACACAGCCTGCTGAGTGGTAATAGATCTTTTCCCACAAGTACTCTGTCAATAACAGAACTGCTTGGAATGAGTTGCTGTGGGCTACTGTGTCTGTAGCATGACTGTGAATATTGTACCTATATGTGATACTCTGCTGAGTACATCCATCCAGCACAGATGGGTTTGTATTCAGTCACCACTGGGCCAGTGTTTTCCTGCATATTTTTCTGCTTTCTTCAGGCCTCTTTCTTAAGTCTACTTATTTAAATGGACAAATCGCTAGTGACATAGTACTTATTTTTCACTGCAGGATGTTGATTCAGCAGTCCTTCTAACCTGATCTGAGGCAGTCAACCTTTGGTTTTAACAGATACTCTCCCCACAGTTCATACTGAAGAACTGAAAATGTTCCAAGGTGGTTAAGTACCCTTCAGATGCATCCTGCCCAGCTGGGACACAAGGACCAACAAAAGGAGCCTACTAGGATGTCCTCCTAAAATTAATGCTATAGATTTCCATACTGTGGAATATTCTGTTCTGGGAATATCTGTTCCTGTAGGCAGAGTCTCCCTTCTGGATTCCTGAAAGGCCCTGGCACTAAGAAGATGGCATAAGAGACAGGAAATGTTTGATTGAAGAGAGGGACGATAAACCTGCCTGACAGACTGTGCCAGTATGTGTCTAAAGGAAATGCTGGAATCTCCCTTCTCAAGGGGCTTGAGTCCTTTGAAGACTTAGTCCTCAAAAACTAGGCATTAGAAAATGTACTGCAGGGAACAATACTGCATTGGCAGGAAAATGGGATGGATGATCTAATTGTTTTCCATCTTGTCCAAGTCTATGAATAATCCAGATCTCTTTAGCTGCTCTTTTTCTTACTAATTTCCAAAATATTGTAAGTTGGGAATTACTTATTTTGAAAGAAATTATATTAATAGCTATTTCTTTTAATCCATCAGGTCTGAGGTACAGCATATTCTGTAACCTACTTTCAAAATTTGTAGCTAGGTGTAGTACTAAACTCAGGCAAATACATACAGATACAGCTTGTTTCTATAGTGTTTATCTGCAGATCTGAGGGCAGTCATACTCAGCTGTTTGGTGGTGGGTATGAGTAATTCTGTGCAAGTAAATCTGTAAACTTTGCATAATAATCTTTGAAGAGCCTTTTAAATTTCCTTTGTTCTCCCACTACCACAGAGTTTTCCCGATACAATGACAGCAAGTGTTCCAGCATCTCTACGGATGTTAGTAAGCATGACAAGCATACATCACCTATATGTCTCTAGCAGGCTTAGTAGCATTCATTCATTTAATAAGGGAACAGAAATAGAAAGGATATTTTTGCTGAATTGGCTATTTTACAGGTTTTGTTGTGCTGTTCACCTACAAAGTTTAAGGTAATTCATTTCTGCAAAGAGCCTTTATCTTACCTCTCCCTTATTTCTGCAGCTCAAATACAGTGTAGTTGACATTGTTTCTATGTGACTTTTGATTTTAGTTCCCCATTAAGAAAATTCTATATATAAGCACGTGTATGCTTGCATAAATATTAAATGAAATATCAGGGAGATACTTAATTCTGTCCCTGGTGTGAAATGCATTACATTGCTTTAACTCCAGCCATTCACAGACTGAGATAGCTGAATCAGACCTCAGGACACATACACAAATTAGATAAGCAATGTGGATGTCTTAGGGTTAAACAGCAAGACTGTAAGTTCTTTAAGACAGGATTCATATAGGTCTATCCTTGAGTTCAGGGAGGTGAGCTAAGCAGACTTCAACATGCTATTACTTCACAAATAGTAACCAGTCTATCATCCTAACTCCTATATAAAGGAGTGTATCACCAGTGTGTTTTCACACAAAGGAATTGAGGCACACAAATAAAAATTGTACTCAGACCTACACAAGCAGGGGGTGGCCTTGCTGCTGATCAGTGGACGTATTCAGGGAAAGTTATGTGCCTCACGAGTGTGGGTACAGGTCCTGCACTTGAAATGTAGACCTTGGCACGCACGGTAACTTGGCCCCAGAAATGTCTTGTTTCATAATTGACTCAATCAATGAGATATAGTTCATTCTAAAAGCAAAATACCAGCATTAATTTTCATTTAGAAGAAGTAGTATCAAGAAGCTACATCTAAGTATCCACCTGTAAAGAAGAGAACTGATTCTCTTTTGGATCTGAGGCATTATGATGACTTGTTTAGGATAGACTTTCAAGGCTGCAATTAATGCTGAGAGCCAGTTACTTTTGCTAAACTCATAAAATTGTTAATCCCTTTGTGAATCTACTATGGAGAGCTTGTATTAGTCATCACAATGAGAAATAAACTTTTTTGAAATGTCCGTGCTAGAATTCATGATGCTGTTTTATAATTTGAGAAAATGGGCTTTCATTTAGCTCCTGCCACAGTGAAATTTGTACAACACACTCAAAACAAGAGCATCCAGCAGTAACACAGTATGTTCTTAATCAGAACAAACTTACTGTGAGCCAGGGGTCAATCAAAAAAAGAAATAGGAAGCTTGCAGCTCTCTTTGTGAGCTTCAATAAACCTGTCCATCAGTATCTGTTCAGCAGTTCTCTACGTTGCAGCCACACTTAAATGAAATATCAGTCAAATTTAGCCTGTAAATGTCTGTCCTATATATCATAACTGTTCATGATTTGATTATTTTGTATATATTATAACTCTTGAAATAATATTGTTTTAAATAGATATAGCTGGAAAAAAATTCTTGCGTTTAGGACAAGAATGGCTAAACTAATGGATAGTTGATAAAAACATGAGATAAATGTTAATTCATCATTTACATTCAGTAATAATAAAGTTATACCTAGAAGAGCTAAAGGGAAATCAAATTGCTGAGTCAGTTTCAGCTCTAACACTTGTCTAAATCACTGAGCTTTTTCTAAGAGACCTGACTGATGCTTGAATAGTCCTTTGGGTTAGGGAAGATTCTTCTTTTGAATTGAAAATATTTTCAGTCTTTTTAAACTTCCTCTTACTTTTATGCAGCAGAAGTTTAGCTATCCTGAAGCACTTCAGTACGAACAGCACACTTCTGTGTGGTCTCAACATAAATGAATTTGAAAACCTGTGCCTAGCAACCACAATAATAAAATGCTATTGGTTTGGGTTTTTTTTTTTTAAGGTATTATTTTTTCAGGAACACAACGTTGAGCATCTGATGGAGAGAGTGATTCTTTTTTTTTCTAATAAAAAAAACTATCTTTGAGGCTGACCTCACTCTAGAAAGGGGAAGTTCTCCAGCTGTTTCAAGCTATGTGCTTGAATCTTCAAGCATTTTGACAATTTTATGTATTTTCTCCCTGTCCATGCAAAACCACGAATTTCCTATTGAGGATGTGATTGCAAATTCACTGAGCTAAGAGACGTCTTTTGAGTGTAGATTCAAGACCTGTAAAAAGGTATTTACCCTAAAGAATGTGTGGAACCTTTCTTCAAATATGCTTATGATTGCCAAAAGAAGGGACTTTTAATGTATGCATGTGAAATATTTAATAGAAATGAACTGCTGCTCCAGTTCTGGAAAAAGACTGTACTGAGAAACTTTGCCAGATGACACCAGGTCGTGAAGTGCTTTGTGAGAAATATCTTGGCCTGTTCTAGTTACTGATGAAATTTGCTTTCCACTTCAGTAAGGCCAAAATTTCACAGTTGGATGATGCCCTAGAGATTATCAAGAACACTAAGAAAAATTTCCCATCACCTCTGATTAATTACCCAGAGTAACAAGTGTTCCCCTGGGCCACGTTTTGTCTCAGCTATAGATAAGCACTGCTGTGTGAATTTTAATGAAGTGCAAACTCTGCAGCAAGTGGGATAAATTCACCACTGCACCACGTGGTCCTGTTGGCAACCTGGTAACATAAATCTAGAATAATAGTAATTGCTCTCTAATATAATAGTGCTAAGAAATTTAAGGTTACTAATTCAAGTGTATTTTGAGGTGGGGAGGTGAAAGGAGGGGAAAAACATACTAAAAGAGCTTCAGCAGAAATTATTTTAATGCATAAGAGTTATTTGTAGAGGAAATCATGAAATATTGGCAAGATATGTCCATGAAAAATCTCCAATCCTTTCTACAGTATGAATATTGATTTTTTTCTTGTTAAGTATTTCTTCTTCTAAGTATTTTTTCTTTTTAAATACTTCTTTTTATATCTTTCTACCAGTTAGTGCATTTCAAGTATTTACTAGTGTCCATAAGAATATACAGTAGGTTATCCAAAATAGATGTGGTTTCTTAATTAAAATAAAGTACTCCTTTGTTATAATCAGTATGTCACAACATATAATTAACTCATGAATATCATTATCACATCAGGTTAGTACATTGAGAATTATGTACTTCATAATTCATAAAAAAGTTAGATCTGTTGGTAGATTTGGGATGTACGTCCTTCTTCACTTGGTTAAACAAATTCATTGCCTTTCCCAACATACCTTGCCCTGTTTATATTCTCACAACTGAAGGAAAAAAAGGTATTTGTTTAATTAGTTTAGCTATGCAAATGAAAGCTTATTTGGGACATACTTTTGTTTTGCCAATTCATGTGTTTCAGTGTCTTTCTTCCTCATTTTTAGCCCTAAGCTGAGGTACAGCTTTTCTTAAAACGGAAATGGAGGGTGCATGTGTTTTGAACCCTTTTTTCTCCTGTTATTTGTACAGAACACAAGTTTGAAAGAGCTGGAATAATAGAGACACAAATGTCTCTTAAAAATCTGCATTGTTTCAAAATTTTTTGTAGCCTTGTCTGAAATCCTCCAAGAAGTCCTCTTTGAGTAGAGAGGCATAGTTTGTCTCATTTTATAGATAGCAAACAGAGAAGTGAAAAAGCTACAGAACTGTAAAAACAGACAGATGGTCCCTAGTCTTTGATACAAAAATGGATCAAGGGTGGTAGTAGAATAAAAGAACCACCCAAACAAACAAACAAACCAAACCAAACAAAAAGAACTCGACCCAAAATAATTGCCAGAACACCTATCAGGTTTACTACTGAGTTTATCCAGGGAAAAGCTTTGATGATTCACAAGTGGCTCTTGAGCTGCCAGTCTTTTCACTTTGCTTGCTGTGCATGTAGTGCTGCCCATCACCTGTTGTTAATTATAACATCCTATAAATCTAATGTTAGAAGACTAGCACTGGGACACAGTGCCTGCCCTGGCTTAATGGACACTCTAGGAAAAAAATAATTTTTCAAGAATTATTCCTGGACGAGCTTCTATGAACCTGGCATTGTCATGAACTGATACTTCTATTAAGAAAAACACAAGTGAGTGCCTTTAAACAAATAAGGTGTTGGCTTTGTACAATCATTGTGGTTTCAAACACCGTATCAAAAAACACTATGATGGGAAGCTATCATTTAATAAATCAAAATAGCTTACTTAGTAATAAATATTTTTCTTAGAAACCACAATATTCTCTTTTCGATGGATCTTATGACTTTCCAGTTCCTGAATTTTTTTACATTACTGGAGTAACCAAGGAACATGGGAAATAATTCTGCATGGTGAAATCATTCAGTTAAACTATGCCTATGCTGTGGTTAGAACAACTTTAAAATGTGTGATTTCAGGCGCAGGTAATCAAATTATTCCCTTTTTCAGGTAACCACAAGTTGGCTGAATTGGGCAGTGCTGCCTTTCTGAGATGAGGAAAGTATTTAGTTTTGACTAAATCACTTAAATTTCATTTCTTAGCTTTGTACTCTACAAAAGGGTGAGCAGTATTTCCATCTCCAGTATGGGAAATAGTTTCTTGCCTGTATGGGCTCTGAGCATTAAAAAAACTACAAACAAACTAAAGAAGGCCATGAATTGCTGCTATTGACTCTGTTCTATGTTGGCTGCTGTTTGAGTAACTTCCACTTATATTGATAAATCAGCCTTTGTAGTTAGCAGTGGAAAGAAAGCCAGTATTTAAAATAAAAATAAACATGAAAGAAACTGCACAAAGAGGTAGATTCTGCTCTCAGTGACAGCAGTCTAAATTCAGATTCGGTCTAGACACAAGTCCTGTAAAGGCTTGCACATAAACAATATCTATAAGGAACATACTGTTGCATCTACACAGATGTATTCTCACACGTAGAATAACCAGCTGACATAAAATACCAAACTGACTGGCACCTATCTGTTGACATTACCACAGACTATCAGGTGGTCTTAAATATTTAGCGACAGGTTTTGCTGGAATCATATATGCACTTCCATACTTGCATGTATTTGTATATCAATTCATACATAAGTAAGTTTCACCTGAAGAACAGAAGTCATAAATACTTCTGTAACACTGCTCTATACAAAGTCCTTCAAGTTTTCCAATGTCTCCTAAAAAAGTATATTAAAAAAGTTTATACAAAGTTTATACGGCACGAAAAAATTTTATACAAAGTCTGAAGAATCACCTTGTTTTACTGGAATCCCTTTCACGATGCACTTCTCATGTAAAGACCACTGTATTCTTCAATTTTTTGGTTCCACAATTATTCAGTATTCTGAATTTTTGTGTTCCTGGGTGTGAGATTCTTTCTCTAATGAAGTGCAATGTGGATATGAATATATTTGTATAGCTTCAATGACTTACTGGCTCTGCATGCTGGTAAAAATATGGTTTTGATTATCCTTAAAACTCCTGATTCAACCTACTTTGGGAAAGTTGAGCTATATTGTTTTTTACTGTTCACATGACATGGTGTGCATTCTAGCTGAGATCCAAGGTACTGTACAGTGGACTCACATCAAAAGAGAAACTGTTGCAGCAAACCTTGATTGGAAGCTGAAATGTAACTTAAGGAATATTAATAACAGAAAGGTATTGAAATCAGAATTCTGGCTTTAAGCAAACAATTTCTCAGTGGTCCAAAGTGCTGGTTTAGGAGACGGATAGTACAAAAATTGCTGAAAATACATAAGAAATGTGAAGCCTTGGAAAAAAAAATAAAATTGGAGTGTCATTTGTGTAACAGACAGGGCTTTAAATGACCTCAAAGAACTTCATTCCGTGTTGGTTACTGTTTTGTAATGGAGTTCTATTACTTTGAAAGCAATGTAGAGCCTGTGGCAGCTTTGTTAGGTACACTTATAACAATATATCTAGCCTCTAGCTGATCTTCCTGTGCTCCTAGCTCTGCATTTTGTTTCTCTTTGTCCGGAGTGCTCATTTTATGACAACCCATTTAAATCTTTAGGATTTGTGTTAATATACTATGAATGTTGTGCAATGCTATTAGGGCTATGGACAGAAAACTGACAGTATCTTGATTACTGATGTGCCAGGAAAGGAAGAGAGACTTTCTCAAAATCTTTTTTACATAACTTGGTTCTGAAGTTAATTATATCTCTACATGCTTATGGGTGAGCCTCAGAGCCACCTGCTTAGATTGCTGTTTTTTACTACAGTTCTGCAGCTGAATGCCTTCCTGTCTGCATCCTAAGCTGCATGTTCCTGTAACACACTGTGCCCACATCAGCCCTGCGCTGTGTGCAGTTCCTTTCCCAAGGGAAAATGTGACACTGTTGACCAGTGGCTGGTGGGCTTGCAATTTTCCTGCTGAGTGAGTCATATTTGTGAAGTAGAGCACTGTAGGGATGCTTCTCCCAATAAGCAGAAACCCATCTCAACTTGTGTCTGAAAAGAAGCTGATGTCCTCAGCAAAGCCTCCCTCTCTCAGAATAATACCCCATCATCTTCTGGCTTTGTGAATGGAGAAGTTCTCATCTCTGGCCAGAGGTTAGCATTCTCATGTAGTTTCTACCTTTTGTCTCTGAAGATTTGTGACAAGACAGATCCTTCTCAATGGTGATAATTTTTCTTAGGAAATGAAACTCTGAAAGATGTGTTAATCGTGTTGTTTCAGCATTAGTATTTTTCATTAATTATGTCAGAAAATTACCTCAGTTTAATAGGAGAGTACTTCACTATACCAATTCTGATATCCAGACTCCACATCCAGTAATGAAGAAGTCATAAAAGTGCTGAGTATCAAATTTGAAGGACTCTGACCATCTGCATTTTCTTTTCTAGAAAGAGAATGAAGAAAGAATGTGTGTTAATAGCCTTCAAAAAGGCAGGAGAGCAAAAATATATTTTTGACTTTACTTGAATAAATAAGCTACTGAGAGTTTATTTTATTTTCCTGTTTTAGTATTTTTGATATAATCAGACGTTAATACATGAAATAAACATGAAACAGCCCAGGAAAATTGTGTTTAAAATTGTTGCTCAGGTTACAAAGGCACCATGAAGGGCTCACATTTTGGTTTGTTCTGTTTTTATCTGGAGGATCTGAGTTCCTTCACTATGGTTTGGTGCAGCTCTATAATTTACAGAAAACTCTATGTTATTTTCTCACTGGACTACTTTGTATATTACAAAGGATCATTATTTCTAGTTGTACACAACTATTTTTTCTCTCCTCAACAGCAGTCAGTTTCAAGCTTGGCCAGAATTTTGAACAAGCAAAAGCTGGAAAGATGAGAGAGAAAATTGAAATATTTCAGCGTATAGTGTAAACTCTGGTTTATCACAAAATACCAGACAACAAATTGCATCAACCAAAGCCTAAAACCAAAGTAGTTTTTCCCCTGCCTCATAAATGAGCAACAGTCGACAGCTCTGGAATGTGCACTCCTCTCCCATGAAAACATTTTTCCGCTCTGCCTTTTCCAAAACTCCAAAGTTCAAAGCTAAACTACTACATGTTATAAAAGAACAAATTTACCATGACACTTAAACAAAGACATGAGTCAGTGTATTCAGGTTTCTTGAGGGAGGAAGGAGTTATGTTTCTTGTTAAGGCAAGGTTTGCAGTAAAGAAGTTATTTTTATAGTTTTATATATCTCCTTATAATTATTTATTCACGCAGATGTTCTGTTTTACTGCACAGTTAAAGCTGTAATTTATGCCCTTTTTGTAATGGATATATTAATTGAGGTTTACAACATTTCTCCTCAGAAAGCAAAATATTAACATCCTCGTTAAACAAATGGGCAAATGCAATCACACACATTAGGAAATTTAGTTCACTATTATTTAGGATATCCATGGCAGTCTGGGAACCTCAGCAGTTTCTTTTTGCTCTGAAGAGTGCTACTTGTGTTCTTGGGAATGGCATGAGCAAGGTGGCCAGCATGTATGTTAACAACAGACAAAATGAGGTGGCTGTGGACTGCTGTGGACAAAACAACCTGTATCTGGAATAAAAAGCATGCAATTTTGTGTCCTCTTAAATGTGAGATGTAGAACATAATAGATTAAGCAGCTGAATTGCTGTATGGAGTTTTTAAAGCTGTCTAGGAAACTTGGAACACCATTTCCATTTATTTGGAACAAGTGGCTGACTCATTTGTCTGCCTTGAAAAACCTCTACGACTGTTCCTGACTGGGATAAAATGAATATTCTGAAAGTCATTGCTCTTGTGAAACAGGAAAGAAGTACAGAAAGTAACAGAGCTCCTGTTAATACTGAGTCTCATTGAATGTAATATCAATTTGGAATATCTTAAAGGATGCAAACTCCTCCTAGGTACTGTAGCAGCTTTAATACGTCCATTCTTTTGAGGAGATTGATGTGGCAAAGTCTTGTCCTTCGTGGATACAAAATTTGGGGTAGCTCGATGAAAGGTCTGTTCTAGATTCAGACCTTTGACACTGAGTGTTATATTCAGTAGGATGGAACCAAAATCAGAAAATCCTTGAGCATGGAGAAAACCGACACATAAAATTGTATCCAACAGCCCTTGCACACCATCAGGGTTCAGTTTTCCCTTACTAATACGTAAAGATTTATTAGGTCAGTCTCTAAAAGCAGTGTTTAGCAACTGTAGAGACAATATGCTCAAACTGAGAGGCACTTTTTCTTTTTTTTTTTTTTTTTTCTCCTAGCTGGTCGCTTTACCTATAGTCATAAGTTCTCTTTAGCCTTTTAAAAATACTATTATATTTCATACAGGAATGAAGAAAGGCTTTAATGCAACTAATAAATGGGGTTTTAAAATTTTTAACTTTTAAAATAGGAATGTGTTGATTTTTCAAATATCTGTTTTAGAGGCCTTTAACCAACTGTACCATCGATTTTAATGTTGGCTATGAAGGAGACTCTGTGGTAAGTAATATTTCTAGTAAGGGAGAATGTCACCGTCAGTTTTGTTGGATACAGGTGTGTCACACTGGTGACAATGGCTAGAAGCACCAGTCACCCAAAGAGGGGAACCTGCATTAAGTGGCCCACTGGGTAGATGAACCATGTTTTGATAAACTCTGGAATAAGGACAAAAGTGAACTCTGCTTGATAGACAATAAACTCATTTAATTTTCAGTCACCATGCGTTAAACTTTCAAAGTTACTAAGAAAGCAACACCAGGATACAAATGTCATTGAGCAGTGGGGGTGCAATTAGGAGGCAGTGCCTTGATAGAAAGAGGGCAGCTGGTTAGTAACCAGCCAGTGGTAGCTGTGCTGACCTCCTGTGTGCAAACAAGGGTGAGAAAGGGTTCACTCCCCCTCTTCCCTGGAGCCAAGCACAGTCCTCACCTACGAGCTGCTTTGTCTGGCTACGTGGGCAGCATAGGCAGCAATGCCTTACACATTCTGCACCAGTCAGAACCACAGACTGAGCAAACTCGGTACCAAACTGTGCAATAAGGATCACACAGGGCAAGTATGTATTTATTCCCTTGGCCCTTGCTTCCACCTCCCACTTTATGCAAGTGAGCAGGGAAGGGACTTTCACCAGGGGTTAGGAAAACTGTGATTTATAACGTTGGTGGCAGGTGGAACAGGGGAGACTATGGGACCAAGGCAGCCAAGTATTTTAAGCATCTGTTAGAGGCCTCTGCCAGATGCAGGATACCAGACAAGATGTGCCATTTGTCTGTTCTTGAATGGAATTTCCTATGTCCCTAATACCAAGCAAACTCTGTTTATTTATAATATAACTACTTCTGGTTTTGTAGAGCTGATACACATACAGCACATGTCATCTTTTTACTTTCACAATGACATTTAAA
Source organism: Trochalopteron elliotii (assembly GCA_024734555.1). Classification (NCBI taxonomy): domain Eukaryota; kingdom Metazoa; phylum Chordata; class Aves; order Passeriformes; family Leiothrichidae; genus Trochalopteron; species Trochalopteron elliotii. The sequence continues at coordinate 285,018 of JANPWX010000241.1, forward strand.
CACTCAAAAAGTTATTTATTTAGCTGTGTGAATTCAGTCAGGAGGCTGTTTTGCTTTGTCATGGGTGAATTTGTGAAGGCTGGAAAACAACTCAGTTTAGGGAGCCTGCCTTGTGTAGTTTCCTGAAGTACAGTTTTCTCTAATGCCTGTCTGGGTTAAAAATGGGACTTGGGTTCTTCCAAGACCTGTGCCAGGCAGTAATTTCAAGTGATTGTTTGCATGGGCACAGAGAGAAGAATGATTTGGGAAATGCTGACTGTTCTCTCCTGAAAGTGGATTTTCTTCCAATTCTAACTGATTATATTTAATAAGTAATTCCAATTATTTCCCAAAGGAATAAGCAGGAATTTCTAAGCAAAACATTTTCTCAGAATATGTAAATTCAAAACTACAGCTTCCTAGTGGAAATGCAAGCACTAGTCATAAAAGGAAATGTCTCCCAAATCTTGGACTGCATTTCTTGATAAATTTTGACAGAAACACAGACTTCCCAGAGTAACAGCATCTCATAATGAGACTGATTATCTGGAGTTGATTATCCTACTTTAAGTCTCTGTGCTACCTTGTTAATACAAAAGACATAAGCCACAAATTATATTTAAGACCAGGAGAAAAAGTCACTGCTGATATGTATAGCTTGAAAAGCAAAATGGAACAGCCCTACTGTCCCAAGCCCTACACTCCAGAGTAAGCCAATTGCACAGAAAAGTCCATCTTCTGCATATCAACCTTGCTTACTGTCAGCATCCTTCCTGTCACCACTGAAATTCCTGTTTGCTCTTGCTCCAAAGGCATGTCAGGCTGGACTATCAAACCAGCCAGCCTTTTCCACAGGTCCTTTCTGGTACCTCTGCTCCAGCAGCACATCTCCCAGTCCTTTACCAGCAAGCTGTGTCCTGATTACCTCACTGCTCTCTGAACTAAGACCTTTCTTTGAACTGTTGCTAGATTTTGAGTTTACAGCACGTGACACCCAAGACAGACTTCTTGACCTGGGCCCTCAGCTGACCCCAGATTTTTCATTTCAAGAGAAATGCCTTGGTTTCTCTTGAACAGGAAAAGAGAATTTAAAATAAACAAAAATCTGCAAGATGGAAGAAGGGAAAACTTATAGTGACGAATTTAGTAACAAAACCATAAAGCCCACAATACAACTAATCATACACCAAGTTCCTCCAGTGATATTCCCTCTAACATTTTAGGTCACAATGTACATCAAAGCATGTGCAGTTAACTGCCTGCACAAATGTGCTTCATGAGCACATCCCTTCCTGCCTCATTTTTTCTGTTTGTAAAGCTGAGGCTGTATTATTAGATTGGTGCAGTGCTCTGAAGTCCAGTTTCTGACAGAGTGGCTACAACCATTACTGCAGCAGATGCCAGAATCAAGTGAAAGCAGCCATTTAACAATTAAAGTACAAACCACAATCATCACTTATATTGTATGCTATTGCAGGTATAGAACCAGCAGAGCAGACAAATGTTCACACTTCCTTCTAGATGTAATCCTCTGTTAGGAGAGTATCTCCCTTCCCCCCCCCACAAAAAAAAAAAAAAGGTTTTTCCAGTACACTTTGCTGGGTTTAGCTGTAGCTAAAAAAGATACAGCTGCGATTTTTGGCTTATACAGCTTGAAGCTTGAGCTCAACATTCAGCAACAGCTTAGTCTGAGTTGTTTTACAAAACTATTTTTCTGTAAACATTTTCATTCAATAGTTACCATGCTATATCTGTGCTCCCTTAAAGCATACTAGTGACTGGGTGACTTATCTTCATACTGCCAGACTGGTCAGATACTTATCTGGGAGCTGGTCTGAAAGCTGGGGACAGAGGCAAGACAGAGAGCATTTAATGAAAGCTAGATTCTGACACGGAGATAGACAGTCCAACAAGCTGCTGCGGAGTGACACAGAGAACAGCATCTCAACTGGCAGCTGAATGAATATAGTCAGTTTGAAGAAGATTTTTAAAGTCAACCTTTAACTCATGGCTTTGGAAACTGCCATTTGCAAAGGGACCCCACACGAAGAAGGCATAAAATAGAGGATCCAGGCTGAGGTTTGGGGGTTTTGCACACATTTACACTTTCAGGTACTCAGGTCCTTCCTTGAGGTTCAGGACAATCATAAATGTAGCTAAATCATACAGTGTACAGAGGCTGCTTTAAGGAGGCTGCTGCTTCCCACAGAGGTGAAGTCCGGCCAAGAATAGCATGTGTTTCCTCCTCTGCATCTAGCACAACTGCAGCTAAGTGGTTGCTTATGTTCAAAAATGAATGAAATATTCAATGAAAACAAGAATCTTCACTGACACGATCACTGCTTCTTAACCGTTACACAAAATAGTGTTGTCTTGCCCAAGAGTGCCTGGCTCTCTAAGAATAATGGAGACAGGGCAGTGTGTGGATAGCTGCTGTCTTTTCTGAAGAGTGGGGAGGGTGTGCCTGTTTTGGGGGCATGTTCACAAAGGTTTCAGCCCAGAAAGAAAGAGGTACATCTGGAAAGAGCATAAACCAGGTTGCCAGACTCTGGCACTGCTATTAGAAATAATTCTTTCTCAGGAAAGTACCAAAATGTGGCTGTCTGGTTTGCCCACAAGTATCCGGGCATTTTTCTTGGCAGGCACAGATACTGGTGGCTGTGTGGCATTTTGACTGCTGCCCCAGCTAGTGTCTATTCTTTCTCTGCTGAAGATGGAAGAATACACTTGTGGTTAAATCACTGGCCTAGGGATTAGGCAAAGTGGTTCTGCTCAGATTTTAGTCTGCACCCTTGGCCAGGTCACTTAAGCAAGAATTTTGAGAAGTGCTCAGCACCCACAGACGGGGGATCAAATTTTTCAAAAGTTCTCTGCCTCCACTGAGGCAGTGGCCAGATGATCAAAGGAACTTCTTAGAAAATCTGTCTGCAAGTGTCATTGTGAGAGCTACTGGGTGCTGATCACTCGTGAAAATCTGGTTCTCATTGAGGTGCCCATATGGTAATCAAACTCTCCAACTAGCTCCCATCATGATGGGAAGACACTTGAGAATCTGGCCAGGAACAATCTCTTGAAATGCTACACCAGCAACTTTCTCTGTGCCTCAATTTCCTCTAAAATGAGAGTAATGTTGCCAAGGTGCTTCTAAGGATAAATTTATTAACCTGCTGTGTGTGAGGTTCTTGGATGTTTCTGAAGCCAGGAAAGGGAGGTGAAGCATTTGTAGCATACTGTCTTTCCAGACATACCAATCATCTGTGTAAACAGGACTGTGTTAAAGTGACTGGAGCAAGAGTCCAGGAGTCGGCTTTGCTCTGTGTACAATTTACAAGCCTTCAAGTTCAGGAGCTGCTGCTTTTTGTTTGTCTCAAACCCTTGATCATGCGTCAGGGCTTCACCATGTTAGGGGGTGTAACATACAGATCAAAAGGACTCAGCCTTAAAAACCTTTGTGCTGAACAAAGCAGGGCCAGGAGAATACTTTGTAAAGAAATGATGAAGCTGTTCCATTCAGCTGTTTGCCTTCTGAACTCCCTGCCTGTTGAGTACAGCAGTTTTATCATTTTCTTTCCTCACATGACATTTCTTTCCTCACATCCCACACAAGTGTTTGGTATTTTTGGGGGGAGTTCTGAGAGTTTAGAATTTTAACTCTACGGGACTGGTTACTCTCATACTAGACACCCATATACAGTAGTATCTTTTGCAGGTGGGTTTTTGGATTTTAAGATCCAAGAATATTAACTTCAAAATGGGCCTTTTTTTTTTTTTTTTTTTAATTAACTTACAGCGGCTTCAGTTTTGCCTCCAGATGTGGAAATCTGAAAGGTCCTAAACCTCCTGTAGTGTATGTTGGAGCAGCCTTCCTTCTCTTTCTGAACAGCCTTCCCTCACATGATGTGACATTTTCTTTCCAGCTCAGAGTGGAGCCCCCCCGCAGCCCCCTTCATTTCTGGCCTTCCAGCACCATCGGCATCTGTGCGAGCTAATGCTGCCCAGATCCTTCTCCAAGGGGCACCGAGGGCTGGCACGCAGAAGCAAAGCCCTGGGGCTGTATCTCCGAAACCCAAGAAACCTCAAATGCATTGTGTTTCCATAAATGCTCCTCAGCTGACTGGGCTGTGGGGAGTTTCTGCACTCCTCAACCCTTGCCTCTCCTTTGGGAATGGGAGGTGCAGGTTGTAAATGACTTTTCTGACTGCCCCTGTGCAGAAATGGCGCCGACATTGGAGTGTGAGGGAACCACAACCACCACAGGAGGTGAGAGGTGCTCCAGGGCGAGGGGCCCAGCCTGACTGACAGGGGCCCCAGCCAGGGCCATGCTTTGGCTGGCCCGGCCCTCACCACAGCCCGGTGAGGGGCAGATGTCACCACAGCCCGGTGAGGGCAAAATGTCACCACAGCCCGGTGAGGGGCAGATGTCACCACAGCCTGGTGAGGGCAAAATGTCACCACAGCCCAGTGAGGGGCAGATGTCCCCACAGCCTGGTGAGGGGAAGATGTCACCGCAGCCCAGTGAGGGAAACATCTCACTACAGCCCTTTGAGGGTGAAATGTCACCACAGCCCGGTGAGGGGGAGATGTCACCACAGCCTGGTGAGGGTGAAATGTCACCACCCCGCCAGGCCATGGCAGCTTTCCTCAGAACTGTGTTACCAGCAGGTAATGGCTGTGGAGCAGGGTGGAGCCCTCAGGGTGCCCTGCGGTTTGGTTTTGTTTTAGAGTAGACTACAACACCATTACAACTCAATGGTTGCTAAATGCCATCCGCTTGTTGCAAAGCGTGGAATATGTAGAATTTTCTTAAGAAAGGATGGTCTTTAATGTTTGATTTTTGTATACTTTCAAGCCTAATCAATAAGAAGAGAGGACGAAAGAGAGAGCAGCTAACAAGCAAGCTCTAAGTGACAGCCAGGGGGTAGAATTGCCTTGTTAAGGTTTAGGCCTTCACATGCTTCTGTCATCTTAGACCTGGGGCAAGGTTAACAAAGCTTGGGAAGAAGGATGCCCACTGATAGTGGACACAAAGAATGCCAAATGTACATAATGCAGACACAAACTCCTGCTATCTTGATAGCTTTTGGGCATTAGGTACAACATTTTGTGTTTTCCTGAAGCTCTCTCAACTTACAAGCAGTTGAGAGAGCAAAAACATTTCTCCTCATCGTGTTGAGTGGCAGAGAAGGAGAAGCCAGGAAGGAAGGGTTGCTGCAGCCCGAGCTGAGGTCTGTCATACTGAGTGTCCCCAGAAAGTGCCATGTTACTTCCTCAGTCTCCTTCAGATTTGGGGGGAGTTGCAGAAGCAGCTCTTGGTCTCAGCTGTGGTCCTTGTTTTGAAAGATAAGGATGTGTGTGTGTTGTGGATGTCCATCAAGCTAAAATTCTAGCTCTTGAAACATGCTTGACAAGTGGAGCATTGAAAATATAATACATTTCTGTTTACTTATTTTTGAAATACTTATTTTCATGAGATATGCAGTTAGTAGAAAGTTCAAAGCACGTGTAACAGAAAATGCCTTTGAGCAGTCACAAATTGAATTTATTTTGATTGTCAGTCCTTTTGTATTGAGCTCTTGACAGTGTTTAGCATAGAAGTGAGAGATGTGATGTTGAAAATAGGATATTTCAAAGAATAATATAAAATATTCATTGTAAGTGAATTCTGAACTCAGTGAAAGGTAATTTTTGTGCTTGAAATTTGAATTGAAGTGCTATCTTGTCTTGACTGTGATAATATTCCATTATGACTAATATTCCATAAGAATCACATGTCAGAACTAACCACCACTGCTTGGATTTTAGACACTGAGTATTTGCAGCTAGTTGCTTAAGAGCAACCTAAAATCAAAATGAAATGAAGGTGACATTACAAAACATACCTGAGACAAATGTATTTCCTTTAAATTACATCTTAAAAGCCACATGATAATTCTACACCAGTGCATTAAAAAAAAAATACTCCTGTAAATTACTCTTTAATCAAGTATGATGACTGAATGCTAAACATACAGTTTTCTGTGTGAACAATGTTTTTAGCTGGGACTAGTTATACAAGCTTAGGGAACAATTCTGAAATGTCTTCCATGTTTCCTGATGTAATAAGCTATGCTCAGATATCCAAAAGATAATAATAGTCTATCAGAGTTCCTAAACATAAAAACTAAAAGAAAAAATAACAAACCCTTGCAAGTGACAGCTGACAGCATGGACTATACTGCATAGACATCCTAAATATAGGTAGGGCGGCTGAGCTGGAGGAGAGCAGGAAGTCCTGTAACACAGAATGTCCAACTATGGCACCACTTCCTTCCGTGGAAGGCAGGAACTGCTGCTGTGTCTGCACCTATAGGAACATACAGCAGAATGGTCTGGGGCTCTCACTGCCTGGCCCTGCATGCAGCTTGTGTGCACAGCAGGAACTCAGTCCATCATGAACACCTTCAGCCTTCACTGCAGCATATTTTTTGAGCTCTTCATCCATAAGGCTGGGATAAGATGGGACAGAATCCTTCCTGCTGTTAATTCACTTACGGAATTACTACTTAATAAATGGGCAGGGTAGCACATCTGAACTAACATTCAGCCTGTGATTACATATTAAAGTAACTGAGGCTTGTCCAGTAACTTAGAGCAGCACATCACAAAATGTACCCACAATGAATGCTGCAGTCCTGGCATCTTCAGTTAGAGCCTAAGAGTGATTACAACCATTTTTGAAAGCATAGCTGTATTTTGCTAAGCTCTGCCCACCTTCAGCAAAAGTCTGTCCATTCACTGTAGGGCTTGTGCTCTGTTTCAGTGTTCTTTCTTTTTTTACCCTGAGCTAACCAGAACTTGGCTTTGATCCTTTAAATCCTTCTCCCTATCAACTCAGCAACCACAGAGGCAGTTTATTACTGAAAAGAAATCTAAGAATCAGTTTTGGCCAGCATTGTCTTGGAAAGTTCATTTTATTAACATGGTTTTGGTTTTATTTCAAAAACACTTTGACAAGCACTGACATTTTTGGAATCAGTAAAGCACAAGAGACTTACTCCTAAAGGCCTAAGCTTTGCATTTTTCTGCAGCAAACAATGTGACGTGCTACTATGGTAAATTCAATTCAAGCCACTGACTGAAAGGAAATAAGTACTGAATGTTGTCTTTTTTTTCCCCTTCATTTTCTAAAATATGTTTTGTGTGAATGCTAGTGCTTGTGAGATACACTTACTTAACTGCTCTCTGCTTATTTGTTTTTCATCTATAGTGCAGGTGGCAGATCTATCAATGCTGGCAACATAAACTTTCCTCACACTCCTGCTTTTATTGCTCAGCTTTGACCTAAAGCAACTACCTCTTGACTTTTTGCTGAGATTTGCCAGCAAGGGTCCCAGTTGTGTGTTTTAGATTAATATCCATCAACTGAGAGTTCAACTAAGATCACCTACTTAATTTAAAAAGGAATACTAGGAAATATCTGAACCCTTTTTTGTTGTTGTTGCTGCTTTTCTTTAAGGCAAGCTGAAAGAGAATTTCTGGTCTCCAAGCTACATAAAGACTCTTGTTCTGACACTGTGCATTCACTAGAACTCCACGCGTGGTGGGAAGAATGGAAGGGCAGAATAGAGGTGAGTGATGTGCTGCCATAAGCAGACTTGACTGCTAGATTTCCTCAGTGGTAAATTGATTATCTTTGCCTTGTGTTTCCCTGGGGCTGTGCCACCTTCCATTCTGTCCCTCTGAACACCATGTCAGGTAAGAGGCAAAGTAAGCATCTCCATTCCAGACAATATGTGTTACATATGTGTGTTGTTTCTTCACAGAATAAGAGTGGGTTTTGTTAGAAACTTGTTTTACTCTCCAGAATTTTCTGTTGCAAAAATGGTCAAATGCTTTGGTCGGAGTTTCCTATGCAAATCCAGTGTGCTACTGTCAACCTCTTACTTTCAGAGGGAAGAATGCAGCAGTGTGTTGGTCTGGAAAGAGTGGTTGCTTTTTTAGTTAGCAGGAAACATATGCTGCAGATGTTTCAAAGTTCTGGCTTTTAATATACCTTTGATATCTACTGTGTCAAGCTGTTAGTTTTGACTAATTCTCCCTTTAATGGGATAGCTTTTATGAATCTTGTATGTTGCCATGATAGATTCCTAGGAGCTGAAGTAAACTGGCATAGCTGATCCAGGAGTTTGTGATTTTTAGTGCTGTGGATAGTTTTTTAAAACAAAAACTCTTTCTTAAGTTTGAAGTACATTTTTTTTTTTCATCTCAACTTTATTTCACAGTGACTGCATAAATTGTATGACCTGTTTCTCCAGTTGTGTAACCAGGTTATATAGGCCTTTTCCCACAGAAATGAGAAAGAAGTAGTTAGGTTCTTTTTCTATTTTGTTTTGTGGTGGGGTTTTTGTTAGTTTTGTTTCGTTTTTTTGGGTTTGTTTTTTTTTTAAGGTTGGAGTGTACTTTTTGGTACCATTTACTTCTTACTTGCAAACTTCTCAGAAGCTGACATTTTGAAATGTTACACTTCAGGATTGCCAAGAATATTTGTGCTAACTGCCCAGATGTCTCCAAAATGAGTGTAATGAGCACACACACACATTTGTCTTGAATAGGTGGAAAAAGCAAGGTGTGCATATGATGCAGAAAAGAAGGATGCTCTAACTGTGTAGGATTATGAATGGCATAGCTGCTAGTATGCTCCTCACATCCAAAGCGGGAAGTTTCTTACCTCCCAGAAGTCCATACTATTTTTGAATGCCCTCATGCTGAACTCAGCATGGCTGCTGATGAGCCCCCATAAAGAATGATGAATAAAGAATGATGTCCACAGACATGCACAGACACCACAGTCATCCGCTCAGCACAGGCTCACAGCACTGGGAATACAAGTCCAGACCTTCGCCTCCGCAAACACAGCTGCTCATCTGGCCTGGCCTTTGTAGCCAGCAGAGGGAACTGATAAACACTCTCACACGGCTGCTTTACGTGGTTTTTGTAACCAAGAGAGGGCACTGACTCTCACTCCCTTTTGAGAAGAGTCCATTTAATGTCACCCCTCAACAGTTTCACCTGCAATGCATGAGCAAAATCTTGTATTTATCTTGCTTTTGCTATAAAATATGGACTTGCAGGAAGTTTTAATCACCTAAAGACATCCCATGATTTTATAGTGGTATTAATTCCCTGCAGTACAATTATGAGACATTAAATTCATTACACATCAAGACAATTACAGAAACACATCCAACATTTCAGGAGTGCAGGGAGAGCAAGCATAATTGTTTACTGGTGACTACAGAGAATAGGCACAGCTATTGCTCAAGACCCACAAAAGGCTTCAGAAACAGAAGTCATCATTATCTTCTGGAACATATATAGATCCACACCTTTTGCTGGGATTTCTGTTTGCAGAGGGAAAGCCACAAAAAAGGCAATGACACTTGCACAAAACTCCAGAAAGTGTAAGTGGCAAAAACAACGAACTTTTGTACATTAAAGTACAGCTGTTTGCTGCTTTTTTTAACAGGCCGAACAAACCACCTCTAATATTTTTGTCTTGTCTTGTTCCTCACTACATTACCTCCATTGAACCATTGCTCTTTCAGAAATATGACAATAGTGAAAATTAGAAATTATCTCCCTGTAGAAGGAAAGAACTCACAGCCTACAATAACTGGAAGGTAAAAGAAGTAGGGGAAAGTATAAGGATATATTTAAGGTTAAAAGATAAAACTTAATCTTACCTCCCCTGAGATACATAGCAAGACACAGAATAAGTGGGCAGAAAATTCTGCCACGCAGATATGCTTATAGATATATAAAAATTGTCTTCTCTACCAGATAGTGAGATGAACATTAATGGTTCCTTTTCTGGTCCTCCAGTTACCTCTCACATGTTGACTACTTTATCAATGAACAAGGCATGGTTAGCAGTAATTTTTAAGTTAAAAGAGTAAGAGACAAGGCCTCCTTTGCTAGGGTAATAACCCTGGAAATTGAGAACTGGAATGTGTTGGGTAAGGTGGGTTTTTTGTTTGTTTAATTGGTTTTGGTTTTGTTTTGCTTTGTTGGTTTTGAGGGTTTTTTTGAAATGCAGTATTTGCAAGGCCTCAGGAGCAATTATGAATCTGTGCCCTCATAAATTAACTCGAGGGCTCAAAACTAGAGGGACAGGACAAAGCTGGTGGTTGGGGCTTTGGGTTTTGTTTGCTTGCTTGTCTGTCTGTTTGTTTTAAGGGGTATGAAATTATATCCTGTATGTTTACAGAAGTGGCACATGACAGTGAATGTAGAAAAGAAAGGAAGATTAATATTAATGTCCCCTACAAGATCCTTTCAATAATTTTGCTTAAGCCCCGTGAGTTTCTCTTGGAGCTCTTTACTGCTGCTGAGTTACCAAGACTGAGTTCTTCTAGTCAGGTGATGCCCATCGTTTCTGCTCCATGGCAGTGGATCTCTGCTTCCTCAGCCTGCCAAGACTGGGCTGGTCTCCTTTAACCACAGAATGTAAGAAAGAGATGAGTATTTGCCTAATTGTTTAATTGTTTATTTACACCCTCCAAGAATGATTTATTTGTACATCCTGTTAAGGGGTTTGTAAACAGTTTCACGGGAAGTTTGAAAGTGTTAGGACTAAATTACCTCTCTCAGGATTTGTCATTGGAATTCTCCCTGCTGTTCAGCCCTAAAGAGTCATGCAAAGACAGAGCAGCTACAAAGGGGTGGACTTTATAAGACTGAATACAAAATGAAATGTGGGATTAGTGCTGGCCTGGAAACCAGAGGAGCTAAATCTGACACTCTACCATGAATTTTCACTGTGACCTTGAGTAAAATATTTTATATATTTAGTGACAGCAGGGCCAGAGGAAAACATAATCTCTCCCTACAGAGAGGTGTGAAAATAAATTCCTGAAGGTAAGAATTTCTCCCAAGCAGTGGTAGTGACAGAACTATGCATAGATAAGCAGACAGTGATATGTTTATCCTCTGTTTCTATGTATCTAGTCTAGCACTTTAGACAGCACTGGGAGTTACACTAGTGGCTTAAGTAGATATTACTGCCCTAAATAAACACCTAAAAAACCTAAGCATAACTGCCAGGAGAAGTGGCTTAGCATCCCTGCTTAACATTTAACTGGCCTGTGGATGAAAAAATTAATGTAGTCTCTTTACCTTTATTAGTTTTAAATGTTATGATCCTTACTCAAAAATCTGAATTCCTTGCTTGCCCAGTGATTATATATTTTTTTCTTTAATTCAGGTTGTAGCATTACTTTAAACTTGCAGTATTTTTATTTTAATACCAGTGTACTTTGATCTTGTAAAAAGGAGTTTCAGATGAGCACAGAGGTCAATAAATGCATTCCTAGACATCTGAGTTCTCTTGGAAACCTACTGGATGCAGTTTCCCTTCATCCTTTGCTGCAAAGTGATGCTAAGCTGAATTATCTACTCAGCCTAGGAGAGAACTGCTCAGAGGAGATTCTGATCTAAATTAGATGCATTCCTTTGAATAGAGTTTTCTTAATATGTCCTGCAATCCATTTTTCAAATGCCAAAACATTACATTTCACATCAGGCTTTAATAAAAGGTATTTTGCTATATATACATTTCCTGTGGCAAATGCACTATTTATTTTTTCCACGAAATTTGCTCTATTAAAATTTTTGATTTATCTGATAGAGTAAAATTTTGTGTGAACAAAGGAGGCTTTACTGCCACACTGTAGACCTAAATTCTGTATGCACTGAACTTAAAATCACATGTCTGTGTTTTACAACAATTTTTGGAAAGGTGAGGTTTGCTGTAAAAATCAGACGTTAACTGAGAAATAAAATTTTGTAGCTCAGAGTTAATGCCAGTTATGAGGAAAACCATTGGGCTCTCTTCCTGTCTTCTATGAGCAATTTATATTAATTACCTGAGTTATACTGCAAGTTTGCTATAGAAAGCACTGTACTTTGGTTTTGAACAGTTCAATTATTTGGGTTTTGGATTTCTGTTGGAGGTTTTTTCTGAAGATACTTATGTAATCTTGCAGGCAAATAGCTGAAGGCAGTGTTTCTCTTTCCCCACTAGTTAGAATGGATAACATATAAAATCAGAATAAATCTTAGCTACAGTAAGCAGAGAAGGGTACTTGGAGCAGAGTTCTGCTGTTATACAGTGCTCTGGCTTAAAATATTGCAGCTAATGTGAGTAGTTATATATGGACATAATGCTTTTCTAGAGCTGACTTTCTATTTGTGAAAGACCAAAAAAGACTCAGTTTAGCAAGAGAATTGAACATTAAGAAGAAAATATCACTGTTTAAGTGAAGAATGTATTATATATTTACAGAGAGTGTTAACTGCTTGCTTTTGGTAGTTCATGCTTTCCCTCCTCTCTGAGCACAGGAGAGAGGCATTGTAGGATTAGGATTTCTGTGATGGAATTTTTTTAAACAGGTGACTGTGTGTTAAAAGTGCACTGACTCACACAATGTGAAAAACTGCTACTGGCCAGTAATAGATTCATCTCTGTGAGGATGGACAGATGCATGGATGGGAATGCAAATACAGTTGTGAAACTACTTTTAAATGTTTTAACTGTTCAGTAGCTGTCTCTGAGGCACTTAACTATTCCTTCTTCTACTGCTAGAAATGTCTATGTAGGAAGAATGCAGATAAAATATAAACAAGCTGATCTAAAAGTTTCATAGAGACACAAGGTCTGTTGTTCTAAGAAACAGAACTTTGCTTGTAAAGTATCTACTTTAAGCATATTTGGTACAAGATAATGAATTCCATCAGTCTTATTTCTGTGCTCCTGTGAGGGCTGAAGTTCCACCGCACTTTTTTTAAAGGCAGTGAAACCTGTGAAGATGCACTTCAGTCCCAAAATTGTCTCAATCTGGCTAGTAAATGATATTAACAATAAAACCCAGTTCCTTCCTTAAATGAACACTAAACTTTTTTTTTTTCCTCAAACAGAATTTAAGGAAGCTTTACAGTGAATTTTTTTTCATAACTTTGACTGGACTGAGAAGGAGACTATTAAGAGGGATAACAAATCATTATAATTGGTCGGGGTGTACTAATCTCTTCAAAATCAATCAGAAAGGGAGAGAAGACCTTTTCCCAGCCAGTGTTTCCCAGCAAGATCTGTTTTTATTTCACTGCTAAAACAACAGACTGTTACTAACTTAAATGTCAGATGACACTACATCTGAAAAAAAAAAAAAAAAAAAGGCGGGGGGGAGCCAGCACCACCCAGCAAGGCAGAGCTAGAGTTCACATTAAGACTTTCTCACAATAGCTGCTGGTTAGAACAGAAACCTGAAGTAGCAGTAATCTTACCTTGAGTACACAAGATCCAAGGAGAGAAGATCACTGGTTCAAAACAGTGGAGGACTCAGAAAGTGCTCTGATCTGCTGCTGGTAGCATGCACTTGGCTTTTATGTGCAGGTGGGAGGAGCTGCTCCCTACGGTAGGTGGGCAGTGAGGATAGCAGGCAGACAGCCTTCAGAAGGCATTGTGGAGTAGGCTTTTGCTCTTTGGGGACAGAGAGAGGAAAGAAAAGCAAGCTGGATGGCATATACATGAGAAATAGGGTTGGATTTATTTGCTGGGTGGTTTTTTTTGTTTGTTTGTTTTCTGTAAATCAGTAGTTTACTAAAGATTTTCTACGGTATTTATTTTTCTAAATCAGAATCTCTGAATTATTCCGGTTGCAGTTACAATGCTACTGGGTGTTACTTCATCTGCTGGAAAGATTTCTGTGGCAGTGAGATACTAATGCAAAGTCTTTATCAGAAAGGTCAGTGTTTCCCTTTCTGAAAAGGGATAGCTATGAAGAATCAGCCTCTTGATCTTTGAAGTTGTCTGTTTTCTCAAGAATTGAACTTCCTTTATATTCCAAACATCTACTGGATCTCAGCTCCGGAACCCTCCTAAGTTTCTGTTTTGCTGAGCTACTCAGCTTTCTTTTGACGCAGCTGTAACATGTTCCATCTACACGCTGACTTTCTAGCAGTTTAGTTTACAGCAGTTTTATTGTTCACTGTGTCTGTGTTCTAAACAATTTTCCTAACTGATATTCTCAAAAGGCAAATGTAGCCAAAAAGACAAACCAGTAGGAATATGCATTCCTGGTGGTTTCTGTGTAAAATCATTCATTGTTCATTTTAACTCATTCATTGCTTGCCACTCAGAAGAGTGGATGGCACAGACTCCAGACACTGACTCCTGCAGGTGAAACAGTTGTACCCATCTCAAATACACTAATTCTCTGTTTATGTATCTTCCTGCATGAGGCATCTGGGCCTCTATTATTTTCCATAATACACAAGTAAAACTTGTGTCATATTGGAACATACAATGGGTGGAGAAAGCTGAAAAAGATAGAACAGGAAGGGGAGAACAGTAGTGTGCAATTAAGGGAAAGTCTGGAGGTGCATCCTGACTTAAAATCTGGGAAGGACCAGGTAGAAAAATGAATTAGTGTCTTAATTACAGGGTTAAGTTTGTAGCAGAGCTTGTGGAGATGAGATATGATATCTACTACTTCTTTTGCAAAAGGGCCAAGCTGATGGCTGGCTAAGGAGTTATGAGACACTTAAAAAAAAAAAAGTAGTACTGAGTGAATTGATCAGAACACAGTGAGTTGCATACAACTTTGTTTAGTCTTGTCTTTTTAGAAACAGGCTTAGAAATCAAGCACCCATCAACTTGGCTGACAGTGTTATGTGGCAAAAGAAGTTGCATAACCCTGCTGATGTAGCCTCTGAGATTTGGAATTGTCAAGCTGAAAAGGACCGGTTTAATTGTTAATATTTCTCACAGGTATTGATTTGCTGTTGGCTAGGGCATTTTCTACATTATTGTAACTAACTGGAAAGAATTCATATATTTTAGTTATTTCTGCGGCACTCAAAGTATTTTTACAGTTCTCATTAAGAAATAAGTTTCTGCTGTGAAGAGATTACAACATGCTTTTAGGAAGGCTACACAAAGTAATTATAACATGGGAATAGGGAAAGAAAGGGTACAACTTACTGCAATAAGTTTATGTAATTAGTTCAGTTATGGCACCTGGTAGTGGTTCAGCTGACTAAATGATATGGGTAAAGTGGAATTCTACTCAGCTAGCATCGAAATATTCTGATGATTTTGTACTTAGACAGATCTAGGTTGAGATTTTCAGAAAACAGAGAGTAAATAGGTACCCGCGTCCTTATTTGATGATTAAACTGCTCTGCTGTCTCAAAATTGCTGAGCTTTCTGTAGGTCCCTTCTAGAATCAGTGGATACTTCTATAAACTCAAGTTTATATAAGCTACACGTACCTTCAAGAGATCAAGTTCTGGGTTTTTTTATTTTCTTGGGAACAAAAGTTTGAATGTAAAGAACTAGCTGTATGTTGGTATATTTTTTGTTTGTTTTTTAACTCATGACCATAAGCTTCAGATCCTAAGCACCACTTCAGTCCTCAGAAGCGACTCAATACTCTTCCCTACTGCATGGGTTGTGTGCACTGATCATGTGTCCTATTGTACTGCAGAGTCAAGGATAGCCTTACCTTTTTATACTTCTAGAAGAGAATAATTCAAGTTTTTCTTTAGTTCCTTCCTTTGGGGAATCTTAAAGCATTTTACAAGTGTTAAATAGACCCACCAACACCTAATATGGATAAAAAAAAATTAGACTTAATGATTATTGAAGCACCAGCATGATGCAGTTATAAGGAAGATTAGCTGATGAGGTTACCAATTATGCAGATGATGCCTTAAGCTTTAGCTTTATATTTTCCAGATTCTGTATTGCCTTAGTGTGTGACTCTGAACTCTATAAAGTGTTAGCAAGTTCTCTTCACAGTTTAGTTAGACAAAACATTCCTTTTCCACCTTAAGAACCAAGGACACTGTTGCAGCTTCAGGCCCAAAAGGTATAAACAACAGTGGACTGATGAGAGCAATCTGAGAGGATGGGACATCATAACATGAAGCTGTAATTGGACAATTGACCCCCATATGTAAATGGACCAAAACTTGTAAAAGTGTGAAACCCCGTGACCTGTCATCCATCTTGGGTGTAACCTCAGCCAGGTGTATCTTTTGAAGGCCTTCTAATAAATACCTACTTTATTCCTTTAACTCTGTCTAGCTTCTGTTCCAGATTAGCGTCTTTAGGCACCACAGAGACTTCACAGAATTATTAATATTCATTCCCTGAGTTGAAAGGGACTCAGAAGGATCTTCAAAGACCAACTCCTGGCTCTGCACAGGGCATTCCAAGAATCAGACCGTGTGTCTGAGAGTGTTGTCCAAACACTCCTTGAAGTCTGTCAGGCTGGGTGCTGTGACCACTTCTCTGGGGAGCCTGTTCCAGTACCCAGCCACCCTCTGGGTGAAGAATCTTTTCCAAATATCCAACCTAAACCTCCCCTGACAGAGCTTTAGGCCATTCCCTTGAGTCCTGTCGCTGATCACCACACAGAGCAGTTCTTTTCCCTGCATGTCCCCTTGTGAGAAAACTCTCCTCAGTCTTCTCCAGGCTGAACAGATCCAGTGACCTCAGTCCCTCCTCATGTGGCTTCCCCTCAAGGCCCTTCTCCACATTCATTACCCTTCCTGGAAGCTCTCTAACAGCTTTATATCCTTCTTATGTTGTGGCACCCCAGACTGCCCCCAGCACTCGAGGTGAGGCCAGCCCAGCCCAGAGCACAGCAGGACAGTCCCCTCCCCTGCCTGGCTGTGAGGCTGGGCCTGATGCCCCCAGGACAGGGTTGGCCCTTCCTGGCTCCAGGGCACTGGAGCTGGCTCAGATTCAACTTTCCATCGACCAGGACCCCCAGGTCCATTTCCAGGGTGTTGCTCTCCAGCCTGTTGTACCCCAAACTGCACACACACACATAGTTGCCCTGTCCTGGGACCTGTGGGTTTCTGGTCACTGCAACACTTATCTTCTCTAATGAGGCTTTTAGTAGATGAAACTTTACCAAAATATCTGTGGGAAACTTGAATTAAGTCATCATATGATCAGCTGGATTTCAGGGCACACTGCCAGCCGGGCTGGAGAGTAAATTCAACGTGGGCAATGGCAGGAAAGGTTGTCATGTTCCTGTGACCAGGAGTGATGTCCAGACTTTCAGTTTCCATCTGCCTTTTAAAAATAAAGCTACTTTTTCAATAAGATCCACCAGTGCTCTAGCCCCCTTACTCCATTCTTGCCTCAAAATATCTAGATTTGTTTGCTGTGAGCTTCCAAGAATTGTTTTAGATAGCCTGTCCTTTCCAAACTCTGTATGAGGTACTTGCTTTACTTGATGGTAGGGCTATACCCATAGTGCAGAACAGAATTGCTGGTAAGGGAATTGATTTCATGAAGTATTCAAACTTGGATAGATGGTTTTATCACACTTTTGAGAACAATGCACATTTTCTTTTCATTGAGTCTTCTATAAATTTGTTTAGTAGTAGAGTCTTCTATTAAATTAAATTAGTGCTGGCATACAAAGTGTATGGCAAAGAGCAATTATTAACAGAGGTGGCATCATCCTTAAGAGACAGATGAAAACTACAGCTGTACCACTGACATGCATTTCACTCTAGGTCTTTTACAAGGAGATAGGCCAAAATTCCTGCATTTGTTCCCTAAAAGAATTGATTACTCCCACTTTGCCCTGAATGTGACAGAGCTAAAATAATGTGTTGGTAGAGGAAAAAATAGCCATGGATAGATTGGGAGGTTGAACCTTTGGAAATAAATGACCATTTATGTAGCATCACAGCAGTAGGTTGGGTAGATGGCTACTTTCTCTTTGGCAATATTATCAAAGGAGGAGAGTCCCCAGAGAGTTGGATAGCATGGTGATGGCAGAAGATTAGCTATCAAGATAAAAGTGTCAATGTTGTTTTTAAACACAACCCAAAAAGTGTTAGAAGGAGACCTCTCAACATCAAGTGGGATAATGCAGGCAATAGCAGCCTTGTGAGGTAAAAGTTAACATGTCCAAATTTCAGCTATAAATGTAAAAAATTCATGATTCAGGAAAGAGGAAAACAGGGTTTTGTTTTGATGGTTGCTAATAGAAAAATATTCTGAGCAGCCTGCAGGTAAATTTCTGTTATCCTCTGCAACCCTCATGTAAATATATTCTTCTTTTCATCTTATTTGACTGTAGGACCGCAGACACCAACAATGTCTCCATTTCACCAGTGGTATATTTTATTAACCTGTGGTTTCAGGCAACATTCTGTCTTCTGTCATGCTTCCCATCATTGTAAGTTTTATTCAAAGTCTTTCCAGCGAGTTTGCCTTTTAAAGAATTAAATGTGACAGTGTTGCAGGTTTTATAGAGTATTGTTGGCTGGTGGGTTTTTTTAATAGTAGATTCATAAACTTAGAGGGGAGAGTAATGGGAGAGAGTGAACAGTTCTCAAAGTTTTCTCTGCATGATACTGAAATCTGCCTGATATTGCCTTTCACATTTGTATCTGTAGATTAGTGCCAGTTGGATGTCTGGCTACAAAACCACTGTATGCCATCCAGTGTAGGTTACAACTTCAGGATACATTTTGAAAATGCAGATCTTGCATTGTAGATCCAGGGCCTGACTGTGTGGAGAAAGCACATGTCTACTTCAAACAATGTTTGCTCCAGTATGACAAGGTTCATTCTTTAGCTCATCACCTGATAGAGGCAGAATTGAAAAAAGAAAGAGAAAAGAATTGATACAGACCATACTGTAGCTGTAACTAATGCCATTTTGTATGTCTGCACTGATTCTGTTATGTCCACCAGTGAAGAGGGAATGCAGTCCAAAGCTGTTAGTATCAATTCAATCAATTCAGCCTACAAATGCATAATTTATCTCCTAATTTACTGAATTCCTTTATCTGTGTGTCAGCTCTGGAATTTCCACTGAGATTCTCTAGCGGATGTTGATGCTTGCCATACCAAAACGGAAAAAAGATAACATATTTTTTTAATGGAGCAACTCTTTGTAGTGTTAATTTAAAGACTGGCAGTTTTTCTGGAAGAGGTATTAGCCCAATTGAACATATAAAATCTGTGATCTCACTGACTGGGGAAGCAATTCGGCTAAAACTGGAAGAGTCTTGCTAGACAGCGAACTGAACGTGAGCCAGTAGTAGTTTGTGGCAGCAAAGAAGGATGTTATCTTGGACTGTAATCACAGGAGCACAGCCAGTAGCTTGGGAAAGTGAATATCCCCCTCTACTCAGCATTTACTAGGCCGTATTTAGAAGATTATGTCTAGTGCTGAGCCTCTGATGCAGAAAAGGTGCCAGTAAACCAAACTGGGGTAAGCAGGGGGCCACTGACATTATCTCTGGGGCTGCTCCCCTGCTCTTCAGGTCAGGCTGCAGGGATGGGGCCTGTCCGGCCCGGCAATGCTCGGGTTTGGGGCTTTGTCAAACAGCTGCCTCCAGGACCTAAGGGGAGGTTACTGAGGAAGCTCCATGGTGGTGGAAGGACAACTGACAGCAGGCCTAAGTTGAATGAAAGGAGGTTGTGTCTAGATAGAAGGAAAAGCTCCTTCCCTTCAAAAGCAATCAGGAGCGGAACTGGTTGTTGGTGAAGCTGTGCGAGCTCCATCCTTGGAGGCTTTCAAGAGCCATGTGGATAAACCTTGAGAAGTGTGGTCTGACTTCATGGCTGACCCTTCTTCAAGCAGGAATTGATTCCATTAAAGATCTTCTAATATTCCTAATTAGGCTGTATTTTTGTCATTTTACAAAAATACTGAGTTTCCACTCAGGTGATCTTGTGCAGGAGTTCAGATTAGATGGGTGTCAGTTCATCTGCATTTCAGAGATTAGGACATTGACCCAGAGGATGATCAAAGCTGATAAATTGTCCTTGTGTTCAAATCTAGTGTTTGTCCATTTCTGAGAAGTAACCAAGATAAAACGTGGAAGTCATAACCTTTTCACACCTGATTGAGGGTTAAGTAAGACTTGTGTTCAGTTCCATCAGAATGTGCTTGGTGGCAGTATTATGCATTCTGTGTGTGCATTTTGAATATTTTTCTTTTAAATAAGCTTCCTGAAGTTTTATTTAATGAAGCCAAGTGGCACACATTTTGTCTGTAAGATATGTATATTCTTTTAAAACTTTCTGCCAAAAGATTGTATAGGGGTTTTTTTAATTATTATTATTTTAGAAAGATAATTTGTGCTCTATTTCAAATGAAATATAGCGTCCTTGGGAAAATATATTTATGATCAAAGGAAATATTTAGCCCAGTGACACTGAAGTTAGAAAGGGAATGAAACAGAACTTGGATAAAAATGTTCATGTTTTCTAATCCATCTCTACTGCATGGGTCTTATGCCTTATCTCACAGATATTACTCAATTTGTAACTACACAATTAATCAGTTTTGAAATAATACACTATTATTATAATACACTATTATTATACACTAGGATATCAATATCCTGGTTACATCATTAATAAATTCTTTCCCCTTCTGCACAAAAAGAAGCTGTATAGAGACAGAATTAAAATTTTTATCTTCATTAATGTTCAAAGTGCCTAATATTATGAGAAAATCACTAATCCATAGAAATTTGATTCCAAACATCATAACATTTTTTTTTCTTTAGGTGTGGGGAAAACATACTTCTATTGCATGTTTAGTCTTGGCACAAGTAGATCTTGTAGCAACAACCCTCATTTTCTACAAATTGCATCAAATTTTAGTGCTGGGGGAAACACGGTGTTTTTTATTCTTTTTATTCTTTTTATTCTTTATTCACACCACATTCTGAGAATGTGGTGTGAAGGAAGCAGGAGAGCTTCTGCTCTCTGCTGTACCATGGAAAAATAGGAGCTTGAGCAGAGACATGGTTGGCAGTACTCACAGATTTTAGTAGAGTTGCTTTTCAATCCTTCATTCTATTTCAGTCTTCTTACTTGGCTGTAATAGATCAGAGCATGGCCTATGGAGTGTTTAGCAAAGAGCCTGTCAGCTCAATGCCATTTGCAGATATTTCATCAGTCCCATTATTTTTATTATATATTAAGTTGCAATAAGTTAAGTTGCAAGTTAATGATTCTGGTTCACAGTGCTTCCATTGCTCTCTTTTAGTGTAGACAATAAACAGTGTTAATTTGTTCCCAAGGACCATAGGCTGGCTAGTTCATGGAAATAAAGGACCAACACAGGTTTTTTCTCCCTACTTTAATTTTCTTCCTGTCCTCCTCCTCCCTCTTCTTTTTTTAAGAACAAAGCACTTTAGTGAGTTTCTGCAACAGCAGTCACCTATGGAAACAAATCCTCTGAGTTCATCTTAACAAGATGATGAAGAAGACATGAGTGATCTGTCCAGCCTGTGTCTGATCTTTCACAGAAAGCCACTGAAATCATTGCTACTGGGCAGCAGCTACAGCAAAAGAAGTTCTGATGTGGATGAAAAGTTTGTAAAAGGTCGGTGAAAGGAAAGAACATTTCATGTTCTTTCACAGAATTTTTCTCCTAGTGCAGCCCAGTTATATTAATGTCAGGGAGGTGAGGCATCCCTAATTATCTTATCTTTTTAATAACAGTGTGCTCCCACTGCCAGAGAAGGAGAGTAATGTGTCTAGTACAGAGCCTACATTCTCCTCTGGGAGATATGTAGACTTATGCTATTCTAACAATGTGGCTCTTTTGCACCAGAATACTTCTTGACTCTTTATCAAACTGCTTATAGGCCCATCTTCATGTTCAAATTCAGTGTTACAAACTTTAAAAAGTATAGAGACATTGACATTGTTTTATTTCTGTGAGTGCTCTGTTCAGGGTTGTTTATTTTACAGAAGAACAAGAACTCTTCTAGCATCTGTCATTCATGCATTTGCAACAAGAAAAGTCAGGCTGAACTACTGAAGCTTTAACTCTCAGCATAGCATGTTATGTGAAAGCCTTTCTACTCCATCCAAATGCAAAGGCCCTTCATATCTTAAAGCATTTATTTCTATTTATGTTGGACTGGATGGAGTGAACAATTGTAACTTTTTTCTCAAGCAGTTCAATGTTTGTATGTTACTGTTAACATTTGAATAAGCTCTAAGCCAAAATCGTTTTGTCCCACAGACAGATGAAGTTTATGTGAATTAAAGAAGCTTTTTATTTGTATATTTTTGGGTGGGTTTTTGTGTGTTTTGTTCTGATTTTCTAAACTGATGGAGTCAGTTCTCTGTAGCTCCATTAGGCTTCCCAGCACCAATTCTAGAATAATTCCTCCCACAGATGTTCAGAAATGAACTGGGTGTACACAGTTGACTACAGAAGGAAGTAGTTTGTTTGGAAAGTCAGCTGCTGCTTGACAGCAAAATGCAATATTCTTACCATGCAGCAAAACTGAGATAGCTCTGAACAAAGAACCACTCAGGGAAGAGAAATTTGGTGTAAAATGCTGTCAAATGTGCTATCCTGCACCCCTATGTCTGTGCCATGGTTTATCACAATTTTGCATGATAAAATGTTGTCTAACCAGATATCCATTCCAGAGTAATTCTGGGGGTAAGTCCCTGTTCACTTTTTGGTTTGGATAGTTAGCAGAAGTCAGAGATGCTGGAAGTAAATTTCTCATAGAATTCTCTGTACTTTTCTGATGTTGGAGGAAATACCATGACTGCATTCTTTCTCAGGCTGTTATGATGAGTAGTTTTGGATGAGGAGGACATTGTTATATGTACTTTGTTAATGATTTGGAACTATCAGCTGGTTTTCTCCATAATTTTTCTTGAAGAACATTTTCATATTAATTTGTTTGCGTAGTATTATGGAAGAAAGAAAATCACCACATGTACTGAGCTCTTCTTCTGTTGGCATCTCAGAAAATAAGGTGCACTGCTGTAAGAACACAGAATCACAGAATGGCTTCAGCTTGAAAAGACCTCTAAGATCATCAGGTCCAACCCTTACCCCAGCACTGCCAAGCCCACCACTAAACCATGTGCCCAGGTGTCACATCTACACATCTTTTAAATACCTCCAGTGATGGCAACTCAGCTTCTTCTCTGAGCAGTCTATTCCAGGGCTTTACAATCCTTTCCATGAAGATTTTTTTCCTAACAACCAATCTAAACACATTTAAGGCACAATTTAAGGCCATTTCCTTTTATCCTCTCACTAGTAATCTGAGGGAACAAACTGACCCTTACCTCACTACACCCTCCTTTCAGGCAGTTGTAGAGGGTGGTAAGGTCCCCCCTGAGCCTCCTGTTCTCCAGGCTAAACATCCCAGCTCCCTCAGCCACTCCTCATAAGACTTGTGCTCCAGACACTTCCTCAGCCTCATTGCCCTTCTCTGGACAGGCTCCAGCACCTCAATGTCCTTCCTGGATTTAGGGACCCAAAAGTGGACACAGGACTCAAGGCAGCCTCACCAGTGCCCAGTACAGGGGGACAATCCCTGCCCTGCTCCTGCTGGCCACACTATTGCTGACCCAGGCCGGGATGTCACTGGCCCTCATGGCCACCTGGGCACACAGTGGCTCATGTTCAGCTGCTCTCAACCAACACCCCCAGGTCCTTTTCTGCCAGGCAGCTTTCCAGCCACTCTTCCCCCAGCCTGCAGTGCTGCCTGGGCTTGTTCTGATCCAAGTGCAGGACCTGGCAGTTCACCTTATTGAACCCCATACAATTGGCCTCAGCCCATCAATCCAGCCTGTCCAGATCCCTCTGCAGAGCATTCTTATCCTCCAGATCAACGTTCATGGACTTGTTGGCTGTGAACTGACTGAGGGCGCACTTGGATGTATTTTGAAATCATAGTCCTGTTGCCTGAAGCAAATGAAAATTTTTAGTGTTTCTTTAATGATGGTAAACAAAAGAAATCAAACTGGGATGAAGTTGCAGGCAGCTTGAAGGCTATGTAATGCCCTCTTATTTCACGAAGTCTAGGTTTGTCACCATTTGCTGAAGATTGTTTTGAAGTTTCTTACCACATTTTGTCTTACACTCTACTCTGATTCTTACCTCAAACTCACTTCCTCTGCCCAGCAAAACACATTTTATTTTTTTCTTCCTTCTATACTGCAGGTGGTGAAGTAGTACAGTAATAGCAAATGCCACAGTGTGGTAAGAGCAAAAAGTGATTT
Organism: Trochalopteron elliotii; assembly: GCA_024734555.1. Classification (NCBI taxonomy): domain Eukaryota; kingdom Metazoa; phylum Chordata; class Aves; order Passeriformes; family Leiothrichidae; genus Trochalopteron; species Trochalopteron elliotii. The sequence continues at coordinate 309,076 of JANPWX010000241.1, forward strand.
CATTTGTTTTTTCATGGTGTTCAGTTCATGAGGACCAGTTTCCATCAGGCCTTTCCAAGCTGTGTCTCTGCAGGCCAACTTTATGATTCTGGAACAGCAAATTTCAGGGTGAAGTTCATGAGAACCAGTGAAGAGGTGGATTTGATCAAAGCTTCTGACTGTGGAATAATCCACAGAGAGAGACAAGAGAGAGCCAACGTCAGATAACACTCCAGTTATTTTTCATAACTTTTTTTAAGAGTTCACAACTTTCCAAAATCACAACTTGAGGATTCAAATATGGCTATACTTCAGAAATATCTTGCTAATTTATTTTCTTTTTAGACAGTGCTTTTTGCTCTTTTTTGTTGGTTTTTTTGGGGGTTATTTTTGTAAATAAGATCCCTACAATGGGTAGCGTCTCATTGCTGAAGTTGCTAAAATTTTGGTAAACTTTGCTAACAAATGTATGAATTTCTTACATAAAAAAAAAATCCTACAAACTACTAAAAGAGCAAATTTTGGAAAGGCACTGTGCAGTTCCAATATATTCACTCAGGTAAAACTCAGGTTGTTTCAAGAAGAATTTTAAAACTCAACACTCAGGTTGTTTCAGGAAGAATTTCTGTGTAACATTTAGGTTCTGTGGAAATTCTGCCAAAAAACCCTAACATTAACATACCTATATAATATTCATTGTCAATCAAAAAAGAAGGGTTCATGTACAAGCCTGAGCTCATTTTCCTTCAGCATATTTTTTTCCAGACTTATGAGAAGAGGGAAATAGGAGGGTCCTCAAGAGAGGTTTTTTTTCCTTGTTTGACTGAACTTAGGATCTTTAGGAAAGGGAACAGTGTATTCCAAGCGTGACTGTCTGGTGAAGGAACTTCCAGCATATGTATTAATTTATTTACTTAAAAATGAGAGTTGGGAACCAGTCACAGTCTGTAGATTGGCTAGTAAGTAAAATGGGAATGAAGTTATATTTAAATCTGTCATTTTAAAATGTATGCACTCTGCTCACTGGCTGCAGAAGAAGGATCAAGGGCGTTTACTGAATATAAACATTTAACTTTCTTAATGCTCCCAAATTACATTTCATGTCATAATATTTTCCACATTCCTAAGACAATTGAGAATAAATTATACTATATATGAGGAAAGAATCTGTGACCTTTTAATAAGAATGAACATAGGTTTTGAGTGTTGTTTCTATGTAATTATTTGATTTAGCACTGGGGGCTGTGGGAGGTTTTATGTATGCATATACATATGTAGCTGTGCTGTACTGGGTTGCTGTAAAAAAACTTAATAGTGAGTCATTACAGAGGTGGTTTATAGCTCTTACTTTATCTCCCCAACTATTAAACACCCTGCTGTTCCTTAGGTGAAGTATTTGAATATTTGCTTAACAACTTCCAATGAAACTGGAATGGGCTGATACCTGTGCAGCAGTGAAATGGATTCAGTGTGTTCCTGTTGGTTGTTTATTCATTGTCATTCAGTTGGTGTCTAACAATACAGGTTGAACAAAATAAAATCATAGATTATGGATATCCAGAGACAGAAAATTAGTTTATTTAAATTTAAAAAGACCCATTCTGGCTTTTACCATCTGAATATTTGGTAAAAAGGTGTCTTTCTACATAAGAAGCTATTCACGTTCTCCACAGAGCTGACAAGGGCCCACTTCAGGCACCCAGCTTCTAAAGATATGATTCTGCAGAGGCAGAGGATTCAGAATACAGCAGGGAGAATGATCACAGTGGTCTGTGACCTCTTACCTATGAGAAATGTAGGAGAGCTTGGGTAGTCTGGTTGGAAGAGAAAGTTTAAGGAGGACACTAAAAGCCTTCAAAAGTATGTAAAAGCACATTATAAAGAGGAAGAGGCAAATGAATAAAAGATCAAAATTTGGATTAAAAAAAGCAGAACTTGCTGTCATATAAATTCTTTATTTGGAGAAGGATCTCAGCTAGTCTGTTTGTATTGGAACATCTGTGCAGTCAGCTTTAGAGACTTCTGTGTTGCACTGGAAGTTATCCAGTGTGAGAATCAGTATCAAACAGTCTAAATGACATTGCATGCTTTGAGTAGTATGTAAATAGGGCCATTGTGATTATGAAAATTTTGTGTGCAGTCTGTAAAGTGGAATATACTCACATTAAAAAGTTACCTAAATAATTTTGAATGCTGATCTGTTCAGGGATCAATTCTGATTTTAAAGGGCCTAAGTTATTCCTATGAACTGTCCAGCCACACTCAGTATTTATTTTTCTTTCTAAATCATTCAGCATTAATATTTCCAGGTTTTTCCATGCATTCAATCCTCATCTTTCACCTTACTTCCTCTCACATTAATATAATTTTAAGAAGTGTAGTTGTTTTCTCTTTTCTCCCATGTCCATCTACTTCTATATGTCTCTGTATGTTTCCAGCCGTTCATCGTTTCCTGTTTATGCCCTTTGTTGGTAGAGCTGTTAATAAAGAATAATGTGTTTCTTGGAAAAAGGAAAAAATGTGCCAAAGGTTTTTCCAAATTGTATTTTAAGATATTACAGAAACACTGTCTCACTTCACATTATATTTCAGTATCACAGAAATCAGAAAAAAATCCCATAATACTAAGAAAAAAAAAGTTAGAATTTCTAAATGAAATTTCCCCCTATCTTTCAGTTTCCCTCTTCTTGAAGTGATTTCGCCCCTCCAAAAAAAACAGATTACTGTCCTAGCAAGTTAAGAAAATAGATGTTAGGAGAGAAACATATTAACTTTCTAGATAAGAAGCTTGATTCTACAGATGGCACATTGTTGATTTCAGCAAGAGAAGAAAGCAGGCTTGGTGTGCAAGTCCTGGGTCTTAGCTAATGTGAGGACTTCTAGTAGATGAGTGGGGTATGCAAAACCAGACTTTTCACATTATATCCTTATTGTGAGATCTACAGGTGTAAAATGTGGAATCAGGGCCAGTATCAGAAGATAGTAAACAATTATAAAATATTTTTACAGAACCTTGTATTTGTTTCTGAATCATGATCCAATACTCTCTTAATTTGTAGAATAAAGTAAATGATAAACTGCTGTGGTTCAGAGTTACTGTGAACGTGTGTGACTGCTTGTGGAGGTCTCTTAGCAGAACAATGTAAGTTAGACTTTTTTTTTTTTTGTTTTATTGAACTGTCTTGTGGTTTGTCTGTTGCCAATCAAACATTGGCAAGGGAAACATTTTTTAAAAACTAAAACTTGTTGCACCTTTGTTTATGCCATAAATTTAGACATTTCTTTGGAGAATCCATCTCATCCCCTGTTCAAACTTACATTATTTGCAAATCTATTTGAACTTTCAGTTGTATCTGCAATTCAATTTTTTATTCACTTTAAACTGATTCTTTAACATTTTATTAGGGAGAAGTGATATGTACTCAGAGAAAAATGGGTAGTAAATTAGAATTAGTGTAAATGCAGTTAAATAAGCAATAAAGAATCATTGAGAAGAGAGATTTTGGTTGCACATGTGTTGCAGAGGAGTTGTTCTTTGCTGCAGGGGCTCAGAAGGATCCCTGTAGCCTAAGGAGAAACATGCAGGCCACACAGTGAGGGTCACATCTCAGGGCCTGGGAAAGTGAACCTGTTCCACAGCACTCAGAAGGTGCCTCTGCAAAGGGAAGAAAGGAGACCAAAGAGAACATTGCATCCTGTTGGCTTTTTAGGGCCACCAATGAGCCAAGTATAAATCTAGATTCCTATTGCCCATGTAATGGAGACTGTAAGTGCAGATCACAGTTCTGGATAGTTTAAAAGAAGAGCAGCTATTTCCTTAATGATTCTTCCCAGAGAGAAAGAAGTCTTTATATGAAGTCCAAAGAGGAAGATGAGGAATAAACCATCATACAGAAATTGAAGCAATGCTAAATCTAGAATCTGTAGTTAAGAGAGAACGGAATATATATTAGGCAAAAGGCTGGTAATTCCAATAGTCTGTCCATCTGTTTGTTTGGAGGGTTTTTTTCCTTTCTTATCTAGCTTCCTCCCTCCTTGTCTCCTTCTCCACGAGTTTTTCCCTTCATTTTCTCTCTCGCACGCATCACAAAAGATTCCTGGTGCCACCTGAGAACACAAACAAAATGTTACATTTGCTATTGCACTCTGTGGAGTAAAATCTGAAATAACTTCCTAAAATGTCTGAAATAGTGGTTAAATGAGGGAAAAGAGGGAGGGAAAAATCTCTGTAAAGACCTATGGAGACATGGGCCAGATCTTATTGTGATCAGGTGAACAACGGGGCTTTAACGGCTGTGGAGACTCCCCAGTTACAATACTGGACTACCTGTAATTCTGTAATATTACCTGTTGTCTGAAGTCTCACTCCCCTAAGTGAAACAAAAGCTGTAAAGAACCATTTCTGTGTTGTGACTGGACAGAACCATGTCAGTTTTCTCCAGAGAGCTTCTAGTGCATTGTGCGTGTATTTCTGAAACAGATTATGGTTTTCCCAAATGTTTTTAACTTTTCTTATTGCTGCCAGAGCCACCCAAAGAATTTGAATTTGAACAACAACTTTGCCTACAATTTTTGTGTGGAAGAGACAATGAAGAGCTATCATAATTTCCCTGTAATAGTAATGATTTTATGGGCCACTGCTATAACCCTTCTTGGCTGTCATTTTTTTCAGATCATAATCTGTGGGCCTCACCCAATATCCACTGCTCTCTGGGTGAAATATCCTGGTCTGTGAGCCAAAGTGCAGGATACCTGATCACATCCATAATTGCAGGCTCATGAAGTGGCCTGTGGCATGTACTCTGACTTATACCTGGAGTTTATATTTGTGCACAGTGATGTGTATAGAGGCCTGATGAAGGTAGGCGGGAAGCTGACAAAACAAACACTCAGTCAATTAATTTATCTGGATGTAATTTTTTGTGTTACTGAAAAGCCTCACAGGAAAAAACCCCTAGTGTAGGACAGCCATTCCTGACCATCAAGGAATCAGAAAGAATAGCACACTGGAAAGTTTATTATAAAAACTAGAATACACAAAAATATACACATGCAAACACTTACTGTAAGAAAAGCCCTGGCAAGAATCCTAAAAATGTGTTTATAGGATCATTACAATAGTGTCACTGAAAATATAGTTAAACCAGTGAGTATTTCGATGAGAGAAAAATACTTTAACTTCTGTACATTGGGGTTATTTGCAGAGCTTCTATCACAGCTGCAGTGCAGGCACACCTAGATATGGATGTTCACTGCTGAGCCTGAACCACAGAACTGAGCATGTAGGAAAATTATATTTAAGGGCAATATAAGATTGTCAGTGAGATGATGTAATATTGTGGCACAGTTACAAAATAAGTAGTGTTTTACTCTGAGTGTACCCTGGCTTCTCAGTGGGCCTTGTTCTGGACAGAACTATGTGTCCCAGTTGCTGGGGGATGACAGTGGAGCCTTTCCCAGCTGTATTGGCTTGTCCACTTTGGCACATGTGAGACCCCTCGCTGTGGGAGGAGGTAGGCCTGTCACTAGGAACCACCTCAGGAGACTTGGAAATGTTATTTGTTTTATCCTTTTCACATGTGCTGAAAAACAGTAGAAAGAGTAAGATGCTCATATGCCTATATCTGTCTTGTACCTTCATCCTTCCTTGCCTGCACTGAAATCCCTTCCATGTCAGAGATTCCATGTCTATTTAGACCTCTGAGAGCCTGATGCCTTTATCTGCACTGAGCTGCAATTTCCTAGCCCCAGCACAAGAAATTGTTGTAAATAGAAGGAAAAGACAACTTCTTCCTTGTGTCTGAGTCCCAGAGATGCCACCAAGCAAAGGGATCAACCCTCTTGCAGACAGACTAACGAGGCACTCTGTGTCTTCTGGGTAAAAAAATACTCTGCATTCTTTTGCTTGTTGGTCTAAAATAGCTCATAAAGCACAGTGTTTATAAAAACCTGGAGTGGATTGAGTGGCACTTAAATCTTTAGATGGTTCTTGAAAGCTGGTATCTAGCACAGTCAAGGTAAATTTGAATTACACTGTATTGACTGTAGATGAAACTCTGTGCTACATGTGCTAGGGGCAGACAGGTGATAGAAGGCATGTATGGTTAGTCTGAGGAAATAAAAATACTTTTCTGACATGTGATTCCTTTTGCCCACTTTCTGTGAAATGGGTGGAACAAACTGTGGAATTTCTTTGTCTTGTGTGATAGAATTGTAATATAGTGGTGGATGTGGAAGAGGTCTTCCTCTGGGAAGTTTCTGTTGTCTTGATAGCTGGATATTAATATAGGCTTTTCCCATGCCTAAAAAATCCTCTGTGAGTGAAAATAGCTGTGATGTTAATTCCAAATTATATGTACAGGAGTGACATGGTAGGTAGGTGCTGCTAAACACTTCATGATGAAGAAGTCATAGTCTGGCCTGTTTGGTGATCATCTCCAAAAGTTGTGCTTTTTCTTATGAGAGAAAATCCTGTGCATTCTTACATAATAAAAAAGGTAATGTTTAGAGTTTGTCTTCTAACCCAGGCTTTGAAGATATGCTTGTAAGCAAGAAAAGAGTGAGGGAAAGCAATCTTTTTCCTGAAGTGACAAGTGACAACACCTCTTTTTTTTTTTTAAAGTCCACTTTCCCAGGGATCTCTTGTCCAAGTGGCCTTACACTTTCCCAAAATAATTTCTTCTGGCTACAGACCAAACACAAGAACTTAAGGCAAAAAAAATTTCTTAAAAAAAAAAAAGACTGAAAGGGTATCTGTTGCATGACAAAAATGGAATTGTATTTAATGATGTTGATTCATCACTTAGGGCTAATAATGATGTGTTAAAACCAGATTCTGATCTGATTTTTTATGGCTGCTATAGATTTTTCTTCTATCTAGATGTGTACATACACTATGAAGGAAATATCAGATGGAAAGACCTCAGTGGTATGTCAGACTTGTTCCCAGCCTTATTCTAGCAGTGCTCTGTCCTGTCACCATTGGAAAACCCCTTCCCAAGGTCTCTGCTGGAGGGAAGTGGCACAGTTCAAGGCTGGCTGTTTACTTACATGGAACAGCAGCTGGTCCAGTAAACTCCATAGGATGGTGTAACCCCTTCATTCCATTATTTTGATCACTGGTTGTCTGTCACAAGTGTCAAATTCTAAGACCTCAGTGGGCAGAGGTTACAGCTCTTGCTGATTTCATCAGCTCCCACAATAGCTTCATCCGCAGTACAGACACGTGCCAGTGGCAAAGGTGAGATTTATGTTTGGGTTGTTTTGTTTTACCATAGTGCCTATAGTCTTTAAGCTAGATGAAATCTTCTATGTTCTTTGCCTGGTACAAAAAATAGTAATAAAAAAAAAAATCCCCTGGGAATTTAATAATCTTGACAGATTTATTAATCTAAATATCTAAGAGCACAGCAATTGCACTCTTTTAGAGTTACAGAATGAAATAAAACACCCACGTCCCAGCCACTATTTTCTTGCAGCTGGGAAAGGATGAAGGGAAGGATCTCATTAGACAGAAAAGAAGGAATTCATTGTTAGCTACTGATTGAAATAAGAAGAGAGCCAGCATTTATATTTCTCTTCACAAAATACTGGATGAAGTTGCATGTCACTGGACTATGCGTAGTCTGTGTATATCAGCAATGTTTTCCTATAAAACAGCAACAAAACAATTCTTTTGATCAGTTGCTGAATCTCACATAGAAACTTTGGTTTTTGGACATCCAAATGGGCACAAGATTTCTTTGCTTGGATTCTCTTTGCCTTCCGGGGTTAGATTTCAGATGACCTGTAGCTTTGTAGGAATGGCATGTGTATCCCTTTCCCACTTGTGGAGTGTATCAGTGACAGTGTCAGACTGCTGCATGTGTAAAGTGTAAAACATGGAAATGAGACATGTGGCCCTCACACTTACAAAAGTTTTCTCACATATGTCAGCCATGAGGAGGCTCGATTAATGAAAGTTTGGGGGAGAGAGGACTTAAACATGCTGATTACAAAGGACATTCCATTGTCTAAGAAGGGGTGTGCATACATTGTGGCTTAGAGTAATTTATTCCATGTTTAAGTAGTGTTCTATTAAAATGTATAATGTGGGTGTTTGCCTGAGCTCCTGACAACAAAATTTATTACAAATTACTTGTTTTCTGATAGACACATGCTACTTTCCATTTAAATTCCCTACAGATGTTATCTTTGGATTCAGCAATGTACTAATTTGGGCATAAATATCCTTTCTTTTTTAACAAAGGAATTAAGCCAGAGGTGTGGTTGTTTTTTCTCTGCCTAGGCCATCCATATGCTAATATTACAGTAACTTGCAAAATGCCTCAAAACCTCACAGAACATAGACAAGTGATGGTAGTAGGATTAATTTCTAAGTTTGTTTGTTGGATTTTTTTGTTTGGTTGCTTTTTTGATTAGGGTTTTTTTTGTGGTGTGGTGGCTTTGATTTCTTTTTTGTTTGTTTTAATTGGTTCATAAAGTAGATCAGGGCCTGTCACTTCCCTGGAAACAGATACCAAATTGAAGGAGGCATGATGATATATTTCACAGATCTGAGTATCTTCCCTGGGGATCTCTCAGCAGTTGTAAGGAGTCACTGGGGCACTGTCAAGGAGAACCAGAATGGGTAGGGTATTGGGGGTTTTCTTCCAGCAAGGAGGCAGACTCTGGAGGAAATGCTCTCTGCACACACTCCTGGAATTGTGCAGCCACCCTGCCAAGAAGGGAAAATGTCTGCAGCTCATGCAATTCCTGCCATCTCTGGCAGACTTATAGTGGTGGGTGTTGTGATGCAGGCTTTTGTTCTCTTAGAACTGCAAGGAGACATTTAAATGATAACTTTTGAATGTGGTATTAAAAAACTTTCAAATAAGAATAAGCTGTTCATGACAGCTATTCCCAAAGCAGCTTGCTTTTCTTTAAACATCTCCTGGGACTTTTGTTCTTGTTTGTTTTCTTGTCTGCCCACATTTCTCCCCCTCCCCCCAAAACATTCAAAATCACTCTGTAGCATAGCGGAAAAAAAGAAGAATCAAGGTGGAATTCCCCCCATTATTCCTTTATATCTAAATCCCAGTGAAAGTCAGTGGTGTTGGTGCTCCAAAGCCAGTTAATTATTTTAAAAATCCTACCTAAATAAAGCAATCTATCACCTTGGTTTTGCTGAGTAATATTTAGAGCCTGCACTGTAATAGCTTATCTCTTCATTTACACAGGAGGACAAAACATTTTTAGATATCTAGTTTGAAGGTAGGGGTCATGCCAGTTAGAGCAAAAGCAAGCAGTATTTTTCACTCCAGTGTCTGTTGGATGAATGAAGCTGAAGATGAAGCTGTGGTGCACAGTCAGCAAAATGCTGGTAGCCATGGAGAGATGCAGCAGCTAATTGAAACTAAATAAATATTTTGTGTTTGATAGTTTTGTCCAAGAAAGTAAAAGGCATGTGATAATGAGTATAACTGTGTTTCATTTTTGATGTGAGGCTACAATTACAAGATAGAGTTGTGCCATTGGCTGTTTAATTGCAGTATTAGAAATGCAACAGGGCATGGTGTGAACGAAGCAGTTTGTTCATACACATAAGTGACACACAGGAACCTAATTCTTGCTGTCTTTCAAATTTTCTCCTTCATTGTATGCTTTCTCTTGGAGCAGAGATTTTGATATCTGCCAAAGGCATCATAGTACTGGTTAACAGTTGGGCTCAGTGATCCTAAGGGTCTTTTCCAATGTAAATGTTTCTGTGATTCTATCCTATGGTTCTACCTAACTTCTCTGACAGGTTTCCACTTCTCAGTCTGGCTCTACAGACCCAAAGTGCCTATTCAAACTCTGTGTGGGCTGCAAGAGAGCAAATACTTGCCACATTAAATAAAAGCTTGGGAGAGGCAAGTGACTTGTCAAGTAATAGAGTGGAATCCTTTCATCTTGGCATCCTTGAATGGTTTTTGGACCTAAATATTGACATTTTGATACTGTGTATCTACAGAAAGGAGTAAGTGAAAATGAAACAGAAGTGAAAAAACGGCTTGGTCAGAACTTTGCTCACAAAAACTGTGAAAGAAAGCGTTTCATAAATATATGCTAGAATAGGTAAGGTTTTCTGGTCAAAATAAGTAGCCTCTTATTTCTGAAGTTTTGTATCTGAAACACTTTGAAACAAAGTTTTTCAGATAGGGACAGAAACACACTAAATATTTGGAAGTATGTTCTTGAAACCATTGCTTTGAAAATAAATGAAGTGAAAATAAATGAAACAAAAATAAACTAAACACATCATCCTTTTGATTTGCTAAAAATTGAAGACATGCATTGTTTTAGATTGTTATGCTGTAACTATTTTTTAATTGTCATCAACTGCAAATGAGATCTGTACAGCCTTAACCAGGAGTTCTTAGATCAGCGTGAGAGCTCCCTGATACAATGATCTCACAGGTCAGTATTTTTATTGTGTTGCACTATGTTTTGATTACTGCTACCTATAGTTGCAAACTCCAGCTTGGCTGTTTCTCTGTCTCTCTGAAGTTGATGTAATCTGGTGGTAAAATTATAAATGGGAAAGGAACTAAATAGGATTTTGATTTTTTGTCCCCTGGATTTTTAAAGGAAGCAGACAGCTGTTGAACTGTGCCCATAAACAGATGTACCCTTTGAATTTCATGTATGTCCCGTTTTAAGATCTAAAGTGGAATATGAGTTTTGCTGGTTATTTTGCATGGAAGTCAGCTTTACATTCATTATTTATTGCATGCAGTACTCAGCTGCTTCTGGTCACTGACACTGGCCAAATTGTCCAACTAACACATATTTTCAGTTTAGATATGAAAGGAAAGAGAAAACCTGAAACAGTTTCTTCTTTTTTTTTTTTTTTCCTCATGACAGCATTTAATTGCATCCCTCATTATTTCTGACGGTGTTTAATTTCCTTTTTGCTTTACCCTGTGCCTACAAAAATAGAAGTAGCAAATACCTTTAAAATAAAACAAGCAAGACAATTGATTTAAGAAAAAATAGAAGGGAGTGCCAAACCAAGCCCCTGTATTCAAAGGTACCTACCTAATGAGAACTCCACAATGAGACTTTGAATTTTGTGGTCAAATATCTGGTCTCAAAATTACATATGAAGTTCTAATATGGTAAAAGGACTGATTGAAAATACTTTCTGAAGAGGTTATGAGAAAAGACTTACCTAGGAAACATGCCCAAGATTTAAGCCATTACTTCAATTGTGAAGCATTTGGCAGCAAGAGATCATATTCATCAAAAAAGATGTCCTAGTTCATTATTTTTGGTCTGAGGATAATTTGGTTCTTTGCTTAAAGCTACTCAGTGTACCAGCAAACAAGCATTATATAAATAGAATCAAAATCCATTTTTTTTCTTTAATTAAATAACATAGCACCTTAAATAAATCAGTAACATTATTTTACAGCTGTGTGAAGTGTGAGATATGATCTGTTAATATACAAAATTGATGCACCCCCTCGCATGCAAAATCAGCCTGTTTCTGTCTGGGTTGGAACTGGCACAGTTGGCCCAAGCGACTGCAAAACCTGGGGGCTTTATTTGTTTATTGCTGCAGTGCAGCAATTTCCACTGGACAGCTGTGCCAAACTGATGAGACCTCAGACAGAGCTGGACATACAGAGGGACAGACACACTCAGAATTCATTGGCCTGTACATCCAAGTGTTTTAATCAGAGCTGATTAACCTATCTGAGCATTAAGCCCTCCCTTCTCCTTAGTGCATGCCTCTAACCATGCTGTCATGCTAGGGAGCAGTTTGCTCCTCTTTCCCCTCTTCCTTCCCCTAGTACAAGTACTAAGGATTCGAGTCTTCTGACAATTTTTTGGTATGTAGGTCTCCCTTCCCTGGCCAGATCTTTTGAGGTGAGAAATGTTTCTTTGCTGAGCTCTGGTGCTTGCTTCAGGGAACAATGGAAATTCAGGAGTATTCTTTGGCTTCTCAGAGATTCAGTTCTGTTCTACTGGATTTGGAGGATTTGATTGCAGCAAGAGCCATGCCTGTGGAAAAGAAAACAGACCTCAGAGGTCATTTTTTTTAAAGCAGGAGCACCTTTGGAACAGTAACACAAGCTCTGACAGGGCGGGCTCGGAAGAGGAGGAAAGAAGGGAGGCCAGAGAGATCCAAGACTAATGCAGCAGTAGTCCAGACCCATCTGAATCTTACGACAGATTTCAGCTATGCCATGGACTGGCTTGACTCTGATCCCACTGAAATCAGACTTCAAGGAGGGGTAGAAGGGTGACACTGATTGATTTTATATCATTCTACCTTTCAGTTCTGTTCTGATCAGGTGCTGTAGTGTATTTAAATCACCCACAAATTGCTTTTAGGGGTATCTCACTGCTACTGCTGACAATAAATTCATGAAATAACATACACTTCCTGTGCCTTGTGTGTGCCAAGTTTGTGCATGTCTGCATTCAAATACAGATGAAAAATTAAATTTGTTTGGCTTGAGCAGTTTTCACTGACAGCATAACTCATTCCTCTTGAGTTCCTGGATAAGCTGAAGCTGAAACTATTTGTTCTGCTTTCACTGCCCAGTTCCTGAAGGCTGGGGTTAGAGCTGGCTTGCTTTATATCAAAGTTGTGCTGAGACACACCGACAGCCAGGGCAAATAAGCTGTCACTTTCCCAATCCTCCCAGTTCACCCACACTTTAGTATATGACCTTAGAGAAGGAATAGACTTAGTTACAGATAATACTGGAAATTACACATGACTTTCAGTAATTCTATGAAAGTGGGTTTCTTGATAGTATTTTTTAAATTGCCTGATATTTGACAATAATCATATGTCTCCATATCCTTTCTTTTTCATGTTGGAAGTACTGATAAATTCATGTCTTGCAATAATGATAATTGCAGGGAAAACATAGTTGTTAGATTAGAAGTCGTTTTTGTTGAACACGTGTATTTTATCTTGAAAGCTAATTTACCTCAACCCTTTTCCAGGACCAAGAGAGCATCACTCCAGTTAAATGGAGACTCTTTCTAACTGACAGAAATGTTAGTTAGCGTTAGCAATTGCACCAATACCAAATACCAGCTTGATTTTAGAAGAAAGTGTGAAGTTTTTAATCCTGCCTACTGATTAAATAGGGTGACCAAGGAGGAAACGTGGGAAGAGTTCCAGCTTAAGAATCTGTCTCTTAAAAGTGTTCAAAGATTTTTGCAAGCAGATCTAGTAAATATAGGACCAGTTCTGATCTACACAATGACTGGTGCCATTTCTCTGGAAGCATGAGTCGGCCATAAAAATGTTATGAAGCAATTCCAAAACTGGAACATGCTTGAAAGAGAAAAATACTCATAAATGAGAGTTCATCATTAGAAAATCTTGTAGCTGGATTGTTCTTCCATTGTTCTCAACAAGTATATATAATATATGAAGATACTAGGCATGCTTAGCAGCTTGTTCACGTGTTATTAGTGCTTTGAAGTGCCTTAGTTTAGGACCTACTCCAAAGAGCAGTTTTCAGCAGAATCAGAAATGTGTATCAAGTCAGTGTGAGGTATCAGCTGTCACTTTTGAAAGAGTGGGCAGTGTAGCAGACAGAGGCACAATTTTGAATGTCCAGGATTTGTACTATGACTGTACCAAAAAAGACTATTTGCAGCCTCAAATCCTGCATCTTCTATGCTTACTTATTCCTTCAGACAACACCTTTTAATGACTTACTGCTTCCAGTGCATCGAATACAAACTTTTCCTTTGATATTGCAAGTTTTCCAAAATACCAAAGCAATGTGAGAGAAACATCATCTGTATGTTTTGCCAAACAGATTGACTTTGGCTACTCACATAAATTTTCTGGATCTTTTGATCAAATACTCCACCCTGTTGCAAATTTGGAATTCATGCCAAATATAGCATCCAGCAGTGAGGTAAGTCTGAATTCTTTCATGTGAACTACAGTGAAGTTTTTAAATTCTTATTTGTGATAAATATTCTGTATATACTGTTACAAATATTGCTCAAATCATTTATTCCTCAAATAATTTGAAAATACTGTTATTGCTTTTGAATTCAACCAACTTAATATTCATTCTCAGAAAGTTCTTTTTCCAATACTGGTACAAGTACTACTGCTTCTCATTTCATAAATGTGTGCAGATACATATTGCTAGATTTTGTTATTATCCAAAATTTTAATAGTTGGTAAGAATTATATTTTTACTGGAAAATAATGTTTGGATATTGGAAAACACAAAGCAGACAGGGCTTACCCACTGAAGGGAGTGGGACTTATTCTGAAATTTCTGTTTAGTATGTCTGACAGAAATGGGCTACATGCTGCTTCAGATATTTCCAAAAACATTGTTGGGAAACATTATAGCTGATGGTTTTCATCAGTCAGGAATACTCAGTACAGCCAGACTACATGTTACTTAAGAAATCTTCATTAAAAAAGAAACAGGTATAAAAATCTGCTCAGATTGTCCAGGATTGACAAGATCCTATAAGGAAGAATAAGAAACCTTAGCCAGCATGTTCAGGCAAAACAAAAAGAGGGATAAGATTGTATTCTATAAATACATTAGAAAAAGTGCTATTTAAACTAAGGGAAATGGTGACACAAGAACAGAGGGATATAAATTATTTGTGTACAGTTATTCTGGATTTAAAAAGGTTTCTGATTCTAAAAGGAATGAGGCTCTATGAAGCTCTCCCCTAAGAGTACCAAGAGCAAAAACACCAAAAAAACCCAACCCCCAAACCAAAAAAAATCTCATTGATTATAAGCAGAGCCATCATATGAAAAAGATTATATGGCATGGTTGCCTACAAAAACAAGGGACTGAACTCAGCGACCCAAGAGTCCCTTCCAATCTGCTGTTCTTAATTAGATATATGACTATCATGGGAGTTCTTCTAGCCTCCAGCCTGTTCCTGCAAGAAGATCCTTTTATTTGTGTAACTTCTCACTGATATCCTTGCAAATCTGCAGATCCCCACTGACGTGTAGGTGATATGGATTCTTGGATCAAATTCTAGGGAAGGGTTCATGATCCCAGAAGAAAATTCTATATCTGGCTTCTGTTTTCCGTCTTGATTTTGCATGCAGCTTCTGTTTCAAATCCTGAAACTCCCTTCTATTCATTGTTTCATTTTTCTTGTGAAGATAACATTTCTTCTTGAAGAATGGATTAAATACTAATTAATACATTTACAATTAAAATTTGTATGACTGGGAATAGTTTTACATTCACAATACTTGTTACTAAGACCTGAGTGTCCTTGTCACTGTGAAATCTGTGCAAGTGGAGGGTTCAGTGGCTTTCAGACCCTTGAACCAACATTATAACTGTCATTACTGCAGGTCAGCTCTTGTGCCATAAAAATTGAAGCACATACTTCTCAAAGGATCAGTGGGTAAATGTTAAGGTAGCCTAAGCTTCCAGTGTCAGTGGGGAAAAAGATGTAGTGGGAACCTCTGAAAATGAAGTTCTTGATCCAGTAGCATCATAGATAATCACAGAGTTTCCCTTTATGGAGCTCCATAGTACAATAGTTTTTGAGACTGAATCCTTATCTTACCACTTACAGTCACTTCAAAGTCCTCACTGAAGTCTCTCCTTTACACAGGATATAATCTGGCTATTTCTGCCTCTGTGCTTCACCTGTAAATCAGGGCAGTGTGTCGAGGATTGCACAGACTTGCAGGGGTACCTGGAGTTTCAGCTAGAAAGTCCTACCTGTAAACTATTTTGACAAAGATCTGCCCTAGAAATTACGTATTTCATTGCAAGTTCTAACTTGGTTTGATGGCAGATGGGAATGGAATGATTCCCATTAATTTGGGATGGCTTCAAACAACTTCAGTTACTTCTTTCAATTGTTCAGGGGTTCTCTGATGTGTGGTTTTCATAGGGAAGTTCACCAATGGCAGTAACGCCTGCAGTCCTTACTGTTTGTGAGCTTGCTGTGTGAAAGCCATGACCTCCAAAACTCGTAAGGACCCATTTGCTCATGCCAGCAGCCGGGCCAGGTCTGCCTGCCAGGCACCCACTGACAAGAGGGAAGTATGGTACCAGGGCCTGAAAGGAATACAAGCCAGCCTTCAAATGCTGAATAAAGAGGACTGAAATTTTTTTAGCTCTGCATTCTGAGTGGAAAGGATTTGATTCTGGCATTTTCCTTTGGCAGTGTTTCATCTTTGACTTTGTACTGAGAATAGTGTATTTCTTCTTATTCTGGACACTGTAATCAATAATCTTAGGATTTTATTGCATTTTAAAGAATACTTTATTAGAGCAAACCTCTGCCTTTGACATGATTTGTGCCACTGTTAAAGTTTTTAAATTCAATCCTGACAATTAAACCAATGAAAAATCCAAAATACCAGTATTTCACTCTGCGCTCCAGAAGGTAGCTGAATGTCTTATCTCTGGAAGTCTAAAACACAACCACTAATCTGTGGCAAGCACAGACCAAGAACAAACTTGCAAGAAGAAAGCTGCAGCTCTCATCAGACATAGGCCCAGAGGTTTCTTTGGCCATGGGTTTGCAAACTCTGCAAGCACTTCTTTACTCAGAACCCTGTAGCATGTGACTGGAGAAAGAAACACATTTTATCCAGAGCAAGTCAGCCTGAAACCCCTCGTGCCTTTTAGCTGTAAAATGGAAGCTGAAGTGTCTTTCATTATCATGTGGCACCCAAAATGCTGATTTTCTACTTGGTCTTTTCCCAATATTTTCTGTACATGACAATTTGCAGTTTCTCAGAATGTTTCTCAGTATACTGCAAGCAACAGCAAATGCAAGTTACTTAAATTTAGACAGTTAAATGTTTTAGAAAGGCAAACTGTCTTCATTTTCTAGTAAATAGATGAACTGAGCTCATAAATATCAGATCACCTTTGTTTATGTAGAGAGCACGGGCAAAGACAAGACTGTGCCTATAAGAGAAGTCAGGAGGGCCTCCTTGCTTTATGATGTGCATGCTCCTATTTCCCATTTAGAAAACACTATAATCTATACTGATGTTTATCTTCAGGGACTGTCAGACAATTTAATTAGTTAATTTTTTAACAGCATAGGGAATTGGAAAATACAGTATATGCATTGAATATTGTCATTTGGTCTGGAAGATATTTCAGTGCATGTTTTGGGCAATTTGATTTGTATAGATCTATATTGGCTCTGCCTTGGTCCCATTGCCAGTGTAAGTAATTTTGACTTTAACTGAAAAAAATTCTGCTTTGTTTCTTCCCATTTAAGGTAGCAACTGTTTTGTGTTTGTGGGAATCCTAAATTCCAAGATCTGCTGGCTTTTTTTTTGGTTGTTTTTTTTTTCCTTCCTTATGACTTGCAGGATATATTCATTGCAATGAAGTTTTGGAGGACATCAAATCTGCCCATACAAGGAAACACATGGAAAGCCATTCTGGAAGCACAGAAAGCATTACCATTTCTCAAACAAATCAAATCTGTTGTTTTAGAAGGCACTTTGTGTTTACTTCTTTTCACCTTAGAGTTTGCTTCTCACAGAGGTCACCAAGCTTTATTATTTGGTGAAACTGGGTGGTTTTGAGATATTTTGATTTGGACAATAAGATATTATCATTAAAAAAACCTTATCATTAAAAATAGAAATCATTAGCCGCACCTCCATCTCTTCAGCTGACATTTAAGAGCAGTCTTAGGTTGACATCCCTAAGGGATGAAATCCCTACTCTGATCCTTTTACTATCTCTATGACATCTGGTTTTTCATTGCATTGCTTGTAGGCTATTCAACCTATTTAAAACACTTTGAGGTCAGTAACTTTGATTACAAAGTCCCCAGTCAGGAAGA
The DNA here is from genome assembly GCA_024734555.1 of Trochalopteron elliotii. Classification (NCBI taxonomy): domain Eukaryota; kingdom Metazoa; phylum Chordata; class Aves; order Passeriformes; family Leiothrichidae; genus Trochalopteron; species Trochalopteron elliotii. Next base: position 326,884 of record JANPWX010000241.1, read on the forward strand.
AATCAAGTTTACCTCAGCATTCCTCTGTTTTTACACAGGGACTCACCATCACAGAGGTTAAAAGAGTCCGACTACCCATGTAGACTCATCTGGATTCTCAAGCTGAAGGTAATCAGGGTGTTCTCTTCCTGTATTTTTTCCTTTTTTCAGTAAAAGCATATTCATTCAACCAGCAAGTTACTCAAGAAGCTTTCAAACATCTTTGTAGTTCCTGAAGGTCTTTGCTACTGTTTCTCTTGAGTTGGAGCTGGATTTGTTTACCAATTAACATAAACTTTGATTTTATGAACCACATTATGAACAGTACAAAATAAAGGGTAGGGGATTTAAAATTATTTTCTGCAATTTGTACAGGTAGCATAATCTTTTGAGAATGTGGCAAAATCTTAATTCCAATTTGAAACAGTTTAAACTCATGATGTGAAGATTGTTGCCCCCATTTCACTGGTTTGAAAAAACACACCAAAGAGACTGTACCACTACCTACTCAACGTGTTCAGTTCCAGACTTTGCAGGCTGCTATTCAGAAACACTATATAGTTACATTTCCAGTTAAGTTAGTATTAACAGTGATGAACACCTCATGCTTGTCATTCTTAAAATTTCAGAATTTTTCACATTCACATGGCAATCCCTATATTTGAGTCTCAAAGCAAGCAATTTTACATTGCCTTGTATTCCAAAGCCTTGAGTACTTGCCCTTTGATGCTCCATTCTCCTTGGCGGTACAAACACAAGGACTGGGATGCCTCAAAATGAATGAGCATATTTTGGGAAAAGATATCAAATGACTTACACCAGGATTCACTGTAGTTATCATTTGAAGATAGAAAATCAGGAAATTGTCACTCCTTATTTGTCATTTCCTTTCTTCACATGAAGCCAAATGGAATCTCTGAGAGCAAAGACTCTTATTTTCTGTTTGAGTCCAAGAGCAGGGATCTGAGGCATATCAGAAATATGTCATCTGATCTGCTTTCTCTGTATGATCCAAAACATGCCATCTGTAGTCTTCAGGTTAGATATGTCAAAAATGCATAATGATGCTGACCAAACCAGAATTCTGTACTTACAGTCAAATAAAAAGAAGCCAAAGTTCCCATATAAGACTAATCTCTAAGTTGGTGATCTATTTTTCTTTGCAACCATTATGCCATCCCTGCTTGGATACAAGGTAGAAAGTGGTCTATTGAACAGTAGTACCAGAAGAAGCCAGATTACTGTCTTTATACTGTTCTAGGGTGTTGGGCCAGACAGATGGATTTTGGTTTGTTTTGGATTTTGTTTTCGTGGGGGTGGGTGGACTGTTAGTTTTTGGTTTTCTTGTTTGTTTTTGAGAGGCAAAAAGGCAAAAAAATTACAGTAGGTGGAGCACAATGTTTGAAGGGTGCATGGATTTCAGACTGGGACTGGCTTCTGTCCCGACTATTCAGAGTACAAGCGGAGTGATGTTGGTTCAGTCTGCACCCACTGGGGTAGACAAGTTCTGTGTGGGGTTCTCAAGTGGGTATCTGTTTGTGTTATGTAAAGATGAAAGTCTTTACAACTATTTTGGCAAATAGTCTTGTGTGTATCTTCCATTGTATAAATAACTCTGAGAGCTTTGTTGAATAAATCAGGATTGATTTAATATATACAGTCCTTGAACACTTTTCAAGTGTTTTCATATAAATCTCTTGATTTCACAACCTGTTTATGGTGATCTCTTATGAGGCCAAGTGGCTGCAGTGAGAGCTTCACTCAGTGCCTGTAGATGTAACATATCTCTTCACTGTGAGACAAGAGCAGTAAGATTTACCAGCACACTATTGTAGCTTCCATAAATGAAGTATCCTTTATACCTTCACTCTCTTACTAAGCATAAGTTTGCATCTTTTCTTCAAACCAGGGAAAATTGCAGGAATTTGATGGAATTGATCTGTATGAAAGAAATCTGCATTTGTTACATTGGATGCACTACTGTGTGTGATTTTAAACTGAGTGACATTTACCTGCATGTGACAGTTTGTTACAACTGTCATTTAAACTCATTTTATAAATGGAAAAGTGCAGACAGCTGTATGAATCTTGGCTAAAACATCTGTGCTGTAGTTTCATCTCTTAGGGCCTCAGCTTTTCCTAGATTTGTGCAGTTTGTGGCTATGGAGAGAAGGGAAACATTTTTTCAAATGTTCAAACAAATCCATTTGATAATATTCAGCTTCAGTAATCAAATCACTTTTGAGAATGAAAGAAAATAATTTTTTCATTCTTAAAGTAAAAGTTTACAGTCTTTTAGAACAGATGTACTCCTGAGGTGAGTGTGAGTAGGATGTTAAACCTGGTGGGAAAGTTGCCAGAAAGGGCTTTGTGCATTTGAATGTGCTTAGGAAAAAACAGCTCTTAATTATTTCATTTTTTTTGGTAGGGTGGGGTGAAAACTAAAGAAGAATATTCTCAATAGATTATTTTCCTCATAAGCTAAATGCTGTCACTTTGGCATGCTTCAGGTTTGTGAACAATGCAAAGCTAACCTGCCTTTGAGGGAAAACCAGAGGCTATTCTCTTTCTGGACTCACAAAGACTTCAGGAGGAGCCTAATGCATGAAAAGAGTTCCAGAGAAACTCTCCCTCATGCCATTTTTGCACATGGGATTTAGAGACTTGGAGCCTGCTCTCTGTCATTTTTATGGTAAGGCAAGCTTCCATGAAAAGAATTAGGAAGCTGCTGTTGTATTATCCTGAGGTGGGAGAAAAATGCTTTTTCACTAGAAGAGAGAGTTCTTCCTTTCTCCTCATCCTCATCCTACAGAATTAGTAGAAATACAGGAACAAGGATCAATCCTTCCTTCCAAGATTATGTTCAGGATTTTATGGCAATCAGGAATGACTACAACATGTTGTGGTATTACATTTATGCCTTTGCAACTCCATAGCACAGGGTAGCAACTACTGAACTTTTAATACATCTCCATTTGGTAGCATTTACCTATCCTTTGTTGACCTCTCCTCCTGTCACCCATCAAACTTTCTACTAATTTTATAGCAAAGACACTCCAAAGTGTATGCGTGTGTGAGAGAGTTGCTTTATAGTACAGTTATTTCTGTTACATTTCACACAACCCAAACTTGAGTTATGATGCAGAAACCAGTGAATTGATGTATTTCTGGGTTCTTTTAGGGTCAGTTTTTTGAAGCCATATGCTTAGGTTAGGAAGATTGATTCTCTTGGACTACAGAACTTTAATCTCAAGAGACATCTGTATTAAAGTAATTTAGTATCAGAGTCAAAGGGTTTGTTTACTTGGAGAATTGATCAGGATCAGCATTGCTACAGCAGAAAGAGCTTTAGTTCAGTGTTACTCCCTCATGTGGACAATGCGCTCTGGAATAAAACCGACTTTGTTTTGAAATAATTACTCTTACTAATTGTTCCAGAATAGAGTGTCCACAGGAGGGAGTTATGGCAGAAATAGCCATAACAGAATAATTACAGCTCTCTGATTACGTTCACTGGGTAGGAATGCCTTGTGCAAGGGTGGCATGAGACTTGCAAGGGTAAAAAATGCAGCAGATACTGTCATTTCTGCTCTTGTCAGCCAACTGGGTTGCTGGTGTTAGCTTTTTCTCCTATACAAAGATTTGTTGTTGTCACAGTGTTCTGGGAAAGTGCAACAATTTTGCTTTGATAGCACTCTCCAAATAACTCAATAAATTTAATATAAAATACAGCTTTGTCTCTCCTCTCCCTCTCCCCCATTTATTTTCACTTTCTAAATTCAGCTACAATTTGAACATAAAATTCCTGGGTGAAAACCAAGTTTTTGTTTTTTCTTACAGTGTTCCCTGACCTGCTGGTATTTGGCAGTTCACTGACATTTCATGCCTCTCGTTACCTCTGAACTAAAGAATACCTTCTTGAAAGACCTTTTCACCCTTGCCACCATATAGTCAGGCTTTACCACCAAAAAGAACATCAGGATGTCTGGTTTTCTTGGCTGCTTTTCTCTCCTGTAACAGCAAAGAGCTTTTTGCTAAAATGTATTTCCGACATTGCTGGTAGCTGCCTGAATTTCAAATGGCTGAGACAAAAACTCCACAACAGACCAGAGAGCAAGATAAAAGTAAAATTTTAACTTCTCCATAAAACCTGCCATTACAAAACATGTTTTGTGACTCTTCAGAAATCTTAAGGAATTGAGGTTTGGGCAGTTTTGTGTAAGCTATTCTGTAAAGGTGAGAATTGTATGTTTTAATCCTAGCTCTGCTAAAGAATGAGTCTGTGGCCCTAGGAGAATCTCGTAAGTGCCACCATTTGCACAGAGACACACTGCACAGCATGTCTGACAGTTCACACCATCAGGTAACAGCTGCCATGCCTCAGCAAGTGCTGAACATTAATTTTTACTGCCTTGGTTGCAAGTTCTAAAAGAATCATTCAGGGAAGTGGCTCAAGAATGGAAGCAAAGGTCCTGAAACTCTGATAACCTCTCTGTGATATACTGTGAGCCATAACGAGCTTACTCTTGCAGTTCTTCAAGCCAGTTCCAAGTTAGATGGTTTCATTGCCACAGGGATGAATCCAAGTTAATATACTTTATTTTCCAAGGTGTAGCACCGTCTTAAGCCAGTTGCTCATGGTGCACAGTAACCTGGCTACCTCTGGGAGGGCTGCTTAGCAGGCTGGCAGCCAGGCAGAATATTGTGTAGACATTAAATACAAAGGTTCCTGTGTGAGGATAGCAGCTATTTCAAATAATCACCCTCACTGAACTGGAATTTGGTTTCCCATTTGCAGATGAGTACTCCTAGCCAGTATATTGGAGAAGAGGTCTGAAAAGGAAGGAAAAGTTTAACTAAAGTTAAAACCAAAAGAAATCCAGGAAAATGCTGGCTCACTCCTCTGAGTAGAGCAACATAGACACTTCGAATGGTGATAACTGGTCCTATAGAATAAAAGAATCTGCACAAAGTCTAGTGAGAGGGAGTCTGTAGTGAAAAGGACAGAATACACCAAAGGTGAAAGAAATTCTCATGGAATCACAGAAAAACAACTAAACCAGATGGTTTCTTTCCCTTCTCTCAGCAAATAGCCTGTCCCTCTACCAATGCTATTTCCAATGTGCATAAAAATCAGTGGAATTCTCCACTCTGCGACAGCCTTTTACATTTTGAAATATTGCTGTTTCTCTTTGCTTTGCTTTTCTCTTCATTGAAGAAAACAGTTTCAGCTTACTCAGTTTTTCCTCATAGGTTCTGCTGTGTACATCTCCACTTGTTCTTGTTGCTCTCCTCCAGACTGTTTCCAGCAAGTTCATGTGTCATTCAGGCACAACACTTGAGGCTTTACCTGGGCCTCACCTAGAGGCCAAAGGACTACTTCATTTATTTTAAGTACTTTATATATTCTGCTATGTTTTTTATTTGCACTAGTTTTAATGTGAGGAAAAAGAAGCAAGTGCTTTTGCAAATGAACTCAATTTACTCATTCATATTCAGACTAGCACTCAAAGTGAAAGGGAGGAAATGGGCCAGACCTGGGCTGCTACCAAGCTTAACAGAAGCTGTGAGTAAGGAGTGATTTCCTCCCACAGCAACAGTATTAGAGGAGAACCAGGAAAATGGCAAGAGAAAGAGCAGCTAATTAAAAGTGAGGTTCTCTCAACTATATGCAGCACAAAGACCAAGATGAGATAAAAAAGGTCATACCTTGGTGTTAGAGCTACAATCAGTTGTTTCCTCTAACATGAGACTCCTATGCATCCTACAACAACTGCTAATTCAAATGGGGTGTTGGATGTTTCTAAGTTGGATTAGGAGGTAATAGAGGCTTTTTGTCCCACCTGGGTCTCCAGAGTACCTGCTTGCATTCAAATCAGGCTAATCAGGGGGAATCTCTTTAAATATCAATGTTTAACTGTGCAGTGATTAACAAACGTGTTTTTGCTGGCTTGATGTGGAAAGAAAACAGAAAGTAGAGTGAAAATTAAAGAAGGATCTCAAGCAGATCAAGAGAACCAAGTGGTCTAACAGGCTTACTTTTCTTTTCTGTTAGGAAGATGTATTCACTTGGCCATGACTTAGACATCATGGCAAAAAGGGGGCCATGTATTGTCCATGCAGTAGCTTTAGCAAAGCTCTTCAAGTGGTATATTTCACGGTCACTGCGGGTACTTTTGTCCAGCACACTCTTTCCAAAACTTTACTGTGGCAGCATATTTTGCTGTTTTCCTTCAAAACAGTGTTTTAGCAAACCTGAAGAGAGTATTAAAAATAAAAGCTATATAAGGAGATCAGGTAGAGCAGAGAAATCTCTTACTTTGCCCATGAAGTGCTGATGTGTAACAACGGAGGCTTTGAACACTGAAAACTTTTAATGCCCTTATTTCTAATCTAGTGCAGTGCCTCTGTGGAAAGAGAACTCTTAAATCTGCACTTAATTTTGACAAGCTGGACTGAGGCATTGAAGAGCTTGTTTGTAAAGAAGGATGTCAGATCTATTTCTTCACCCTGATTGTTGAGTTATTGAATTCTGAAATTGTCTACCTGTCCAGTGATATAATGCTTTTCAATCACTGCATATTTACCTCTGCAGAAGAAATAGAGCAGAGCATTATTCCCATCCTCCCATGTGTCCTCATTTCTCAGCAGATTTGTAGAAGACTACAGCCTTTACTAGCAGTAGAGTGAAGCACACAAAAATGGGTCAGCCATGGCAGTGCTGACTGCCTTTTCCAACATGTGTCATTGTGAGAGAGTGAATACTTCCCTGAGGGAATATTTCCTTGAGACTGATTATTTGGTAACTGTAACAGGTAAAGCAATGTGCTATTTATCATTGTTCTTCATTAAACTGAGAGACAGGATGTTAATTAAAAAGAAGAATGTTTCTTCTAAATTAAAAGAAATTGTAATTCAGACCAATTGCTTGCATGCTAGATTTCCACAGCTGTTGTGCTCAAAGTGAGGGGATTCAGTGGGAATTGTTTCTGAACAGCACTCAGGTGGTCAGATTAGTCTCCAGGTCCTGTCCTGAAGTGTTGCACTGCATTTGTTTCAGTAGTTAAAAAGTATCTGGATATTAAGAAGAGGACAGGGGCACATCATTCCATCTGCTTCCTTGGACACAGATGCTGGCTGACATACATAGAATCCCTGGGGTTCTTTTTCCCTGTGAAACTCAGGAAGCAGTCAGCCCGGTGCTTCTTCTCAGCCCTCAGCTTGCTGTCTTCTCTAAATATCCCAGTCCAACATGAAAACCTGATTTGGTAGTTAAAACTGTGCCAAATTAAAAACTCCTGTGTGAAGCTGTCCTTAGAAGGCTGCAAGATCTGATCAAAAGGGTAAAGATTGGGTTTTCTATCCTCTTAGCCTGGCATGTGAAGCTGTTTCTTAAAGAATTTAAACTATGTAATTGAGGCTCTTTGTTTTGTTTTGTATTTTTCTTGAAACAGGACTAATATGGAAATTTAAAGATCTAAGTGGTCCCTTCTGAAAGTTCCTAACATTGCTATCAGTATCATTCCTTTTTATAAACAGAACTGTTACAGTTCTAAGAAATAAAGTATTCAAAGAATGCACTCATAAAAGATTACGCATACAATGGAATTTTTTAGCCTCAATGGGAACAGAAGGCTTTGTGAGAAGTGTTTGTGTGCAATGAACATAATGTTTGAATCAATTTTTTAAGCTGTTGCTAATGAAACACCACCATTTGAATAAGGGGCTACAAGGCATCTTACAGATGCACAACGTATCAGTTCCTGCCCGGCATATCAAGACCCCAGGGCTTTGGAGTGTGAAACAAGTGTTCCAAAAGAACTATTCTAGAATGGGAGGGGAGGAGGGAAAGGGCCTGAAATGCAGCTTGAAGTGATGTGAGATTTATTCCCCTAGCTCGTGTTTTCTGTAGTTTCATCATATGATTTGGCAGTTCTGCAGAGCTGGTGTTAAATACATCACATGGGAGCGTAACAGAGATACTTCTGAACCTTGGATAAGTGACAGACCTCATAGAGAAGTTGTTACATGACAGTTCCTACCTGTTCCACTTTTGTAGTTCAGCTTTTCTTTCTGATGTAGTCTCCAGTCTGTTCCTCCCATCATGTAACTGATCTGACCACACCTCAAGGCTTTTCTTTCAGGGGGCATGGCTGGTGATATTGCCCCTACTCAGATTTTTCAGTGAATGGGAATGTATGGGAATGTTGGGGGTATCCTTCCATTTTGTCCTCCCTTCACACACATTATCTGCTGCTAGAAGTCCCCCCAGCCAGATTCTCTTCACAACTCAAGTCCAGCACTACTCGAAATTAGCAATAAAGAAATACAGTTAAGGATGATTTGCTTATTCTGAAGGGTTTGGTGAATGATTTAGATGGGTACATATCGTCCACACTATGAATTGTTTCCAAACAATTTCCTCCAAGAACCAAGAAAGTTTGTTTCTTGAGTCTGCAAAAAGGCATATTGCCAGACAAAATGGGGGCTTGGTCTTGAATGGATAACTCTTGAGCTTAAAATTAATTTCCAGCATGATATGTGAATGCTTCTGTTGCCTTCACAAACATCTACAAAACCTTGCCATCACAATTGTTCTCTTGCACACGTATTTATTTCTATGAGCTTCCATGAATTACAAGCAAAATGAGACACACACACATAAAAAGCCAGCAAATGCATTTAGTAGTTCTTTATTCAAGTGAATGTTTAGATTGACTGTTGCACAATAGTTGCCCAGAACTGCGTGGAGCTGGGTATCTCTGCTATGAACATATCTCTGGAATTTCCACTGGTTAGCAGAGTTTGTTACATACTCATTCCAGCAAGGATAACCCACTAGAAAATAAGCCGCTGAGAAATACTGCATTTAGCTAGACCTTTCTTTGGTCTATTTTTTTTATGGTGCTTTTGTTTAACTGTCACTGCATCTGGTGAGCACATTCAGACTGGGGAGACAAAAAAAAGGCATAGAGAGCAAGTGAGAAGTTCTTGGAATATTACAAGCTGCTGTGTGACTGGTAATGGCAGGGCACGCAGGCAGAAAACTCTCCAAACGTGACACTACAGTGGGAAAATTTGATACTTATTAGTTGGCAAATTCTCTGATGCAATAACCTTGAAGCAAATGTTCAGCTGCAAACAAATACTGAATGCCCTGCTCTTCTTAATTTCTTTCCCTATTGATTCTTACACCCTATGCTTTTCAAGACGTGTTTTCTGAACTATATTGTTTGAAATCTTATAGTCCAGATGGCATGTTTTCTAGATCTAGGAACTACTGTACATTTTTAGATTACTTCAATTGTTTTTATCTTAAAGTGATTGTCCCATTTAGACAATAAAACAGATTATTGTCTAACTTCAGATGCCATTTGGGATGAAGATTACCTTGTATGCATTAAAGAGAGAAATGAGTTCATTATTCCATCTGCAACAAAGCTGATGTGCTGAATCCTTAGAAACAGTGAAGCCTGGTTCCCATGCTGTCCTGTGCACCATGTTTCCCAAAAATGCTGTCTTCTGGCAGCTCCTTTAGCTTGCAAATGTGTATAAGCTGTCATCTAAAACAAGAGGATGTATTGTCCTTAAAAAAAAAAATTTGAGTCAAAAACCTCTACACCCATCTTTCAGACATGAATTAATGCCATTATCAGGATTGCATAAATGAAGTGTGGGGTTTTTTCTAGTCTTCCTTTTCCTCTTCCTTAGAATTTTGTTCTCTGAGAGCTTTTCAAAAGGAGGGAAAAAACCAACCCAACACTTAGAGGAGCAGTTGAGGGGGTCCAATTCATATAGACCATTTTGAACCTTTTCTTAGCCCACCCCTCAGTGGCTCAACCAGGACAAGTATTAGCTTTAAAATGCACTCAGTTCTGGCTGTATTCATGGTTTAGGGCCTGATTCTCAGAACCACTGCATAAGGTTACCTTTCCTGACAGTTTAGATATTCTTAATATGTCTATGTTGCATGGTAAGCAACAATTTTTGCTACATGACAAGATAAGTAATGTTAAAAAGTCAAAGTTGAACATGGGGAAAAAGAGAGGAGGTAAAGCAGTAATCCATGCTCACATACCTGCAGGTATCTGTAAGATTAGGACTTGGGTACCCATCCTCTTGTTATGAGTGCCAAATGAATAGATCCAATGAAGTCTGTAGAGCTCTTGTGGTGTGTAAATAATGCAGTCACTTGGTCAAGTGTTGCTCCTCATCCACCCTCCACCCAAGCACTTCTAACTGTTTCAGTGACTGAGAAAAAAACGTTCTGTTTCTTAACCCAAATGTGCTGCTTTTTTTTGGTCCCCTTAGCGTTTTAGAAACCACAGCTGAGCTGCAATGTTTTTGGGGTGTATCTGCATAGTGATGGTAGCTCCACCCAATCTGCGAGCCACAGGGGCTGGTGACAGCTCAGGCTGGCACCTATTTTGGTGCATGGCTGTGGTCTGGTGGCTCGGGTGCCAGTCCCATGCTCGTGAAACTGAGCATCCTCTGGAGCATCCTGGCATCTGGAAAGACAGGCAGCACAAATTCACACTTGTCTGCACCTGAATCTGCAAACATCCCTTCTGATGCTGGAATAGCCTCAAAAATTTCCAGTTTCAGTGGAGCTTAGCAGCTCATCATGAAAAGTTTGCAGTGGCTTCTAGGGAATCGAAGCATGCTGACTTAATTTTCACTTAGCATCAGCTGCAGGCAGGCTCGCCAGCTTATTAACAGCACTTGGCCGTGAAGGGCGGTAGAAAGGAGGTTGTGGAGCACCGATACAGGGTGCTCGGAGTTACATGTTGCCTTTGAACAGAGATCTTCCCTTTCTGGTGGTGCAGTAGCACGACGTGTTATGCTGCCACAAATAACATTTGGGGGCAGAGGAGGCGCAGAGGAAGGCCAGGCTGTTCTGGAAGTCGTTGCCGTGTCAGTGGCTCACAAATCTCCGGTGCCACCCAGCAAGGCCAGGTCACCGGTGGGGTTCAGAGAGACTTTCACGCAGGCAGTTTCATGCCTGTCCCGTAGCACCCCACAGACACGGGGACAGCGTGGGGCTACGGAAACGAGACGGGTTTAACTTGTTCCTTCTTCCCCTGTTCTTACACAAACGTTTGATCATACGGGAAAAGTCTCCTTTCCGTACACGTGGGAGAGGCATTTACGCAAACAGCCCCGCCCGCTAGCAAAACAGGCACCGCCCGCGGAAAGCCGAGGGGTGGGAGCACCATCTCCTGCGAAAGGCGGTGAAACGGGGCCAGGGAGCGCGGTGACACCGGGGCGGGGGGGACAGCGACCAGCCGG